>JAGXJF010002831.1:0-118958 GCA_019208055.1 Stipa capillata
CATCGGTCGATCTCTGTGGCGTGCCAGGTTTTTAAGCCAGATACTCCCTTGTGATTACTGTACCGATCCCTGGATCAGTAGCCGGTACACACAAGTTAACCTGTATATCATTGACATACATACGAATTTAAGTACATAGACCGTGAAGGTCGAATGTCTGATACCTGTAGCCCAATGGCTATAAACTTGTAGTAGAAAAACAAGCGATGATGTGGCCCAGCAATATGCCAAACCCGACAGGCAACTGACTAGGGTTACGTCCTAGCTTTCGCATTCATGTTCGTATCTTCGGAATTGATATCTCCTTTGTCTGGCCAAATCAACAAGCCAGGTGAGTACATTGAATGTACTCGCAAGCTATTCCCACAGGAGGAAATATACGGCAATATTTCATGCAGGGAATAGATCAAGGAATAGCTCTACCCTATGTTGTTGGTTGTGCGGAAATGTAAGTTTTCATCGTAAATACGATAGTAGGTTTCAAAGCTATTTTGAAAACAGAAGCAGTTCGTAGTAACAATCATCATTCGAGGTAGAATCCGCTACCTCCCTTTTTCCTTTCCTCAGCGTGATAGCTCAGCCTATCACGCCTACCCTTTATGGCTCCTGCTCGCACTACCCCGGGTAGTGCAGCTAGCCTCCTCTTCTGCAATTCCTGGCTACCATCCGTGTAGCGTAAATTGCACTCTGTGGGCACATCATGCCCACGTCCTTAATCCCATTTTCCCAGCTTTCACAAACAAAACTTAGTCTAACCAATGTGTGGCATTGCAGTTCATGTCCATGACCGAGGACGCGGCTATTCGAATAGTTTTTAACACTCTGTAGAGGTTGTACGGCTTTACCCACAAGATGTAGTTTGCCCTGGGTACACTGTGCACCGTATACTGACAGGGCTAGTACAATGAGACCTTTCGCCCGTGTTCACACTAGAGCCAGACCGCTAGGAGGGTAACCCAACTTTTGCATCCCGGATGTCAAAAATGGGACTCTCTACCTTTGTGTCGAACCATAATTTCACGTACTCGTGAGACCCACCGAGAGCTTTACCTCCACAGCGTGGAACTCATCGAGGGCTTTACCCCCACGTAGTCCCGTGAAGATCCTCTAGGGATCCCAAATCCACCTAGCACATCACCCTAACTTCTCACGGCTCCAGACTCTAGCATTAGACGAGGTACCGAGTCAAGTCCTTCCCATAAAGGACATGTGGACGTACGGTGGGGGAACTGATTTAGCGGCACTTAGGTTTGGTCCTTAACCGATTCAAGCAAGACTCCACTTTCAACTCATCACCTCAGGTAGCGACCGGCTGCCCTACCATTCATTACCTCAAGTAGCAACCGGCTACTCTACCACCTCCCAGCATCCTTAGCATTCTTGCCCGAATCAATATCCTCCATCTTTTCATTCGGGATTTTATCAAACATTTCCTTTTTAAAAGATTCCTCGGAATGTTTAACAAACCGAGGGTTTTTGATCCCAAATCCATCGTAACGGTAAACTTAGTTTTTACTACAGCAGGTCTAAGCACGGCTAAAGCCTATATTCCTACTTAGTTGGTCGGTCGAATATCAACCGGCTAAATATTCCTAGGGCTACAAGGATCGGATTTCAGAACCTACCTCACATGCATTTTCTAGGCATAAACTAATCTAGCATAAAATATCGTTGATATTCACATAGCATGCAAGTTCGCAAACAAAATAATTAACTTTCACAAGTATGGGATTCAACATGGTCAAAGTGGGAATGCTTGCCTGGCAAGGTTGGCCGAGTCTCAGTCTTGAACCTGATTCAACATCTGTCTGAATTCCTTCGCGCAATAATTTCTAACGTCGGCATCTACACATCGAAGGAACGACGAATAAATCAACGTTGCAAGGAAAAGCCAAATGTCACCGAATGTGGAATCAGAAACTTCAACACATGAAATCATAACGTGTTTGATTGGCTATTTGATTTTAAGCAGTTGGTAGAGTTAGGGTTGGGTGCCCTGCGTTAGCTTGGTGGGAAATATCCGCTCACGGCCCTTCATCGCTTAGGGTTTCTTTATTTTCTTTATATTACTGGGGACACAATGCGGAGTTTAGGTATACTTTGGGAACGCAGGATGCCGCTAGGGTTAATCTATATCGGGTGTTTCGCTCAAGGGTTTCGTACTACTTGGTTTGGAATTATCCTTTGGACTGAAGTTGTACTGGAACAAGATGGGGCTCCTGACTTTTAAATGATAGATACAAGATCTATTTTACTTGGAATCCACATCAGCGAAGGTATACACATATGTATATACGTATACTTCCAAGTGGTTAGGGGTAAGTTAGGGACATTGGTTTTAACCTAAACTCATCTGCTCTTTAGCTATGTCTAGATTGATATAGTGAACCAGTTAGTTACCAGGCTCGGTTACGGTTAGAGAATCATTGTAGATACCAAAACTTTGTTAATGTCTGTGGGTGACTAAACCAACCATGAATTAACAGCGGTAGTTATTAGTTACTGGCTATGGGCCATAATTAAACTTAGTCTTCATTTAACACCTGGCAGCTCAATCTCTAGCATCAAATGCCACGGACTAAAGTATTTCCTTGTCGTAAACATGCTTAGCTCCAATTAGCTGTTCGTTCCATATCAAGTATGCTATCCGAAAGCACTCAACTGTCTAACCCTGGCCGCACCGATTAGATAGGGTTCATGTGATTAACCTTAGTACTAAACATGGATTTCACTAGTCGCACCGTGTTAATGTATCTGAAATCCATGCAATTAGTAGCAAATTAATGGGTCAGTGGCGGTTAGTAGTGTGTGTGCGCGTATGAGCTACTCAAGCCACTATACTCAGCTTATTCTATAGGAAAGGAAGGGGAAAACAGTACAAAAGGCACAAGTTGGGTACGGGGAAATAGTAAAAAGGCACAAGTTGGGTGCGGTACCAAAGCTCTGTGTGCGTTTTCTTCTTCCTTGGGTTAGAGAGGGGAAAAGGTACATGGCAGCGGGGCTTTGTGGAGTCTTTACCAACGGGGTTGAAGCTCGCGGCCTGGAGACGAGAAGGAATGGGGCGACAGGAGCGGCGAGTGGTGCGGAGAATCGCAGTAGCCGAGAATCGATTGGGGCGGCTGCTCGGTTTACGGCAGCGAGGTGCTCGGGTCGTCCGTCGGCAGCGGCGAGTGAGGGAGTGGCGGCTCCGGTGAGTTGAGTCCGGCGGATCTAGAGCTCCAAGCTGGCGACGGCAGGGAGTGCCGAGGAGGAGGCGGCACAGGAGAGAGCGGTAGGGGGAGTTGAAGTGCGTGCCGGCGGCGGTTTTGGGCGCTCACTAGTGTCGGGCTCGGCGGGTTCTCAGTAGCGCGGGTCAGGACTTAGCCATCGGGAGAAGAAGCATTGATGGGGAGTGCCGATTTAGAGGGCCAAGGGGTGGCCGGAGATGGGAAAATGGCGGTGGTGTGCTGGCGGCAAGGCTCGCCCGGTGAGCTAGGGATGGGGGGTCCTCATCGGCAACTGCTCGCAGGGTACTGGAAGGGGTCGACGCCGTCGGGGTTCAAACCAGCGGTGGTGGCGACGTGGTTGGGGTTGGGGAAGATGGTGGTGCTGGTTCCCGACGACGGAGAGGGGAGGTTGGGTCTCACCGGTGGCGATGGCCGGCTTCGACGGCGGCTGTGGTGGTGGAAGAGCGGACCTCGGCCGACGTAGCTACGGCAGCGGGTGGAGCGGCACGGTCCTCAGTAGCTCGAAGAGGCGCTCGAGCTCAGGTTGCGGCCATGGTGACTGCGGCCGCGGAGTGTTCTCCATCGAGGACAGAAGAGGAGAAGAGCCTGTGCAGAGGACGATTGGAGAAGGGGAGGGTCTTGAGGAGCTCGGCCAGGCGCTTGGAGATGGAACTCCAGGAGGGAGGAAGCTGTGAGAAGCATTTGGAGCTTGGCAGTGCTGGTGTTCTTCTTCATTCGATGTCGGCTGTGGCGTAGGTGTGAGCTCGAGGCCTGAAGAGCAGGCGATGCTTGGAGCAGCTCAGCATGGGAGTGGAGCAAGAACTCGATGCTTGTCCTGGTTTTGAGGGGAGAGGAGAGGGCACGTGGCCAAGGAAGAGCTCGGTTGCATTCATGGCGGTCTGGTGCCAACAGTTTGGTTAGGCACCATTTGTTGTGGAGAGGGTGGAGGTGGCCTGGCGCCATGTTTGCGGTGGCAAGCAGAAAACAGCGGCCATCGAAGGGGAGAGAGGCGTCTGCTTGAGGAAGAAGGAGAAGGGGAAAGGTGGTGGGGGAGAAGGAGATGGCAGGTGGGCCGTGGGGTCCACATGGAAGGGAGTAATTGCCTTTTCAGTTGGTACACCTGAGGTACATTTAGCAGAGAAAGGGAGCGAAATTAATGGAGAACAGGCAGAGATAACACTGTGTTCCTCTTGAGGCTTTTGTCTGATTTGTCTGGCAAGAATCTAGGAGCATAAGATGTAAGGTTTAGTTATAAAAGATGGGTTCCAAATAATCAATGGTTTGCTCCACAAGAATTAGAAAACTCTTTTAGTTAGCAATGATTGAGTTAGTTCTGAATTGAAGTCTATCTTTGAAGTTCCTAGTAAGGACACAGTCGGCTGATCATGCGTTTGAGTAAATCATGCTGCAGATATCCCTTACAAGTTTAGGAAAGTCTTTTGATATTCAATACTACGGTTTTTGGTTAAATTTCAAAAATACCTTAAGATGAGACTTGAAAGGGTTTTGGGACTTTTGAATTTGAGGTTCCCGTGTTACTTCAGAAATAGGTTGGAAGCATGCCTGGTACGTCCCAGATACTTTATCTAGGGTGGATTGGTTTTAGGGTGGAAAAGGAGCTGGGGTTTTAGACCTCTCCTTAGCTCGCAAGAAGTGAGCTAGAATTCCGAGTGTATATACCCACATACACTTGAAAATTAAGCGTATATAGGGTGGCGACGGAAGTAGGTTTATGATAAAAAGTCACGGTGGGCTTGGGCTTGGGGAATCATCACTGGTATACTCGTATATATGCAACGGATTGTTGTGGAGTCGAACGATGAGTTAGGGTTTTGATCCGTAGCTCGGGAAGAAGGATTAGGGTTTTGCGTATATACGTATATACAAAAGCAGTATATATTTGCACACACTCGCGATAGGATATGGCGGAACAGATGGTTGAAGATCATAGCGTTTGGGAGAGGTTTGTGTCATATATACGCTCAATTTTTGCATCGACGCCGCATGGTAGACGAACGTACACACCTACACATGTGGGTACATGCGTGTGGGGAAATTGCAGGTTTGCATATACAGGCTTGTGCATAACCCAATAGGTAGAAGACGGGCGGAGGTCACCTTGCGTCGAGGGACGCATAGTGGAAACGGATGAAGAGATAATCATGATGGAAATTTTTGGTCACTTGTGTCGAGAGGGAAGGAGATCACATGGTGGTTATATCCATCGGCGATATTGTTGCAAGAGAGACAACAAAGTTTTTTTTTGATTAGATTTTGTTACGAGAATATTGTTGTTAGCGCAAAAAGTTTTTGTTGGCCCTAATTTTTGGGTTTTGGAAAATCGGGGTGTGACAATCTCTCAACATTGGTGAAGGAAAAGTCTAATGACACCGGTATCAGTCTAAGCTAACCACTTGACAATCCATCTGTCAGTAACTGTTCCCGGCTCTCGCAACTCACTTATTCGGGTTCAAATATTGAATTAGATGATTTAAAGGACACAACCACACTAATCAACAGCAATCAACCATGACATAAATTAACTGGAATATTTCAACAAGCGTGCAAGTTTGCCTGAGATCTTGGTGAAGATGCACAACGATATTATCAATAAGAATCAAATAGCCTTCAAGAGAGAAAATAGGGTCCAAGGAACGATATTAAGCAATGTGAAAATGCATAGAATGCAATTTGGTGTGAGATGCATGCTGTGATGAATTTGCATAGTTATATGTTGATCTTGTTTTAGTAGTGTTAAGCCCTAGCATGGAGGAAATTTTAATATGGATGCCTACATGGTTTCATTCACGCAACTAAAGCATTTAAGCATGTATGGCTATAGAATGCAACTAAAGAAGATGCAAATACATTATATAGTTAAAGATGATGGTGCTAATTAGTTATCTTCTCATTTTTCATTTCATATTGGTGGGTATTAGCATGCATGATATTTTTAATGATATTCTAAGGTACAACCTGTGATCTTTCAGATTCTAACGATGTGAAATTTTCATTTAAATGGAAGATATGATATGCATAAAAATTATATGCTACGATGCAGTGATTAACACATGATTCGGTTCCTCGAGGTTTCGTAACAATTTCAAATATGGTTCGTAGTTTAATTCTGGCATTAATATTATCGTTTATGTTAGATCAACTTGCATATTTTTACTTTAACTAATTTGGGATAACAGGAGTATTTTGGTCATAACTAATTTGGGATAACAGGAATATTTTGGTCACAAGTCATAAACGATTTATAGGAATTGAACAAATAACATGCTAAATGAAGATGTCGACAAAATCTACATTTCTTGTCTTGGTAGAGACATAAAATCAACAATGAAGGTCCACCTAATCATGCTCGGAAGGTTTCAGCTATACCCTACAAGACCTACAACATGCGCAACTTTGGATCCACCTAAATGGACGCTATTCGTCGAAGTCGCCCTTACAACATGGCATGTATGGACACGTGAGGCTTACCCTTGACGTGAAGAAATTTATGACGATGGCGATTATGTCGTGGGTTGGCTTCGAGCATGGTATTCCTCCCCCACCCATCTTCATCTTCCTCTCATGTCTGCCTTCTTCTCAGCTATCTTTACCTCTTCTTTGTCTTCACAATAGTTTGCCATTTTCTCTTCTTTTGTGTCTTCTTTCTTCTCATAATCCATCGAACAGAAAACACCCATCTTCTTCCTGCCATCTTGTGATTTATATAACCTAGTCCTGAGCTATATCTAAACTTGGAATCTGCCTTCCACTAATGGTGTGTGCACGCCATGGTTTCACCAAAGGGAATTACTCCCAGTGTCACTGTCCATCACCAATTTCAAAATCTCACACAGGCACTTAGTCCTTCTAGGGAATTATGAACCTAAGCGCCATGATTAAGTAAGAACCCACTACCGACTAACATCATCTCCTCTGGCCAGTACCGCGTACGGCTGGAAACGCCTAAGATAAATAACTCGAACAAAGTAATAAATATGGAATTTAATAGAAAGATATTAGGGTTACCGACATAAACGAGATATTGGCCTGTATTCCATAGAGACGAGTATGCTTGAAAACATCTGGAGAAGTGCCGATAGCCAGCCTCTTCGGAGAATGACTTCTCCTTCATCTCTTTCTAATTGTCTCTTCTTCTCCCTACTAACTAATCTAGAGCTACAAGTGACTTGAAGAAGAAAGGGAAGTGAAGTGGTGTTTCTCCTTCTTGCTGTTAGTGATGGAGTGGGGGGAGGTATTTATAGGCTAGCCGACCATCAGGGGTCGGCTGATCCTCTCCACATGGCAGGGTCTATGATAGGGCCGGCCAACCTAGTTAAGTCAGTGAAATTCCAGGGTTGGCTGATCTGGTTTGGTTCGGCCAATCCTCGACCGACGGCTGAGCTTGCTCCCTGGATAGCGCAAAGGTTGGAGGCGCGACTGACTCTCCCATGAAGACCTCGGCACACACGAAGTCCCTGGGCAAAAAGAAAACCTCTCTGGGAATTTTTTGGTGGGCTGACTGACCTCAGGGCCAGGGCCGACCGATCTACCCACAAGTGTGGTCGGTGCCTGCCCCCTCGGCGCCCGGCGACGAGTGATGGCGCTTCTGCGGATAATTTTTTGCGATGGTCGATGAGTCTAGAATAGGTCCTCTGGATGGCGATAATCATCTTTATTGTATTTTTGGCATTTTTGGGAGAAATTCTTTATTTTCTAGAGAACAAGTTGACATACCGAAAGTTGTGGAATTAGGTTAATATCGATGCTAATTTGTATAAAAAGGTCATATTACCTTGCCTTTTACATGATTCTCAGGGGTTAAATGATGCGGACATGACCCCTATAGATGCACCCACTACCACCTCTACTTCCCCTACTTCAACTAAGTTCACTGCTCAAGCTATTAAGAATAAACGGAGATCCGTGAAGATCGTCAAGAACAAGCGAGGAGTCAAGTTCAAGCTTTCGGGAGGAGGAGCAAATAAAGTTCATGTGACCATGAAGATATCTCACATGGATTTGTGCTATAAAGGAGATCTTCCACGTCATTTTTGGTCCAAGAAGAGTTAGAGATCAAGTCCAACAAGTTCTGGACTCTGATTCAGATTCTTGAGATAGCCCTGACTTCAAACTTCTATATCTCGAGCACATGGACTCCGATTTGTATGATCTTAGACTTTTTGGAAAGCTTATCTCATGCTCTTTCCAACATGTCCAACCCCATCTCCAAATTCCTTACGAGCATGCCGCAATTGCCAAAAAAGTCTGAGACTATCTCTGTAACAAATCACCTCTTCTCTTTACATACCCCTTCGGGTTCTCTCTTTAGCTTTGGATTTTGTTGAGCATTGTTTTGTTTCCTAGGGCCAAACAACATTGTCTCTAGTTGTGTCTTGCGACCCACCTAGTTCCACTACTTTGCAGAACCCCACCTTATCAATATATCATACTTTTTCTATATTTGCAATTTCAGATTGCCTTCAATTATTCTTGCTCGTTCTTCGGTTGCTTGCAGGGATAAAGAACCTCGTGTTCAGGTTGATTGTGCCCACGGCAAGGTCAATAACATCTAGGAGTTGGTTTAGTGATTGCCCAGGCACTCCGTTGTCGTACGACTGTAGCCGGATCGTCAAAGTCACCTCCACCAAACCGATGTGTGTTTCTCATCGAAAGATCGGGACACCCTTTGTTCCATCAAGTGGTATCAGAGCTCAGGTTGCTCGGTGAGAAATTGACCATTTTCATAGTTAGATCTATTTTACCTATTGTCTAGAAAAGCCTACAAAAAATAGTAGATTGGTTCCCCCACTGTCCAAACCAGTTCGAGCCATTGCATCTTTCTTTTCAGGAATTTTGCATTGTTGAATTCGTGGTTGGATCGTCAGGTCAAGTTGCTAGACATAGTTGTAGATCGTGTCTAGTTCATCTTGCCATTGCCACCATTATGTTGCCGCTGCCACCATCATCTTGCCGCTACATCCATCCTCATCATCATCCCTACCACTGGCATCATCTCTTGCCACACGCTCACCACCATCGCTGCCACCACCATCTCTTTAGGTTTGTTCGATTGGTTCGGGAAAAAAATAGAGATCAATTCCATATCTGTTTTGGATGGAGTCCAGGGCAAACACAACTCCCAGTAGTTCTGGACTCCAAAAATCAAAGGAGATATTTGTGCTGATTCTGCCCCAAAGGCTTCAGTTCTTTTCGGGCATCCAAACTCCCAGTAGAAGCTGCCAAAGTCCTGCCACGGCCAGAAAAATAACAGCTTTTTTCGCTGCCGCGGCAGAGGATAGCTCAACTCCCAGAGGCTCTGACTTTTCCGGAAGCTCCGACATTGCCGGAGGAATCGACTTTCCCTCCAACTTCCGTCTCGTGCAGGAATAGAAGGTGAATTCGGATCTTCCGAGTTTAGTCCCGGAGGCTCCGGGAATGTTCGCACTTTTCAGAGGCTAAGCTCGGTCCCTCTGAGTTCTACTCCCGGAGGCTCCGACTTTTCTGGAAACTCTGACATTTCTAGAGGAATCAACTTTCCCTCCGACTTCAACTCGTGCGGGAACAGAAGGTGAATTCGGATCTTTCGAGTTCAAATCCCGAAGGCTCTGGGAGTGGTCGCACTTCCCTAAAGCTAATCTTAGAACCTCCGACTTCAGTCCCAGAGGCTCCGAGGTCATAACTTCAGAGACTCCGAGGACGACTGCGTGTTCCCTGAAGCTCATCTCGGAACCTCCGATTTTAGTCCTGGAGGCTCCAAGGTCGTAACTTCAAAGACTCTGAGGACGACTGTGCGTTCCTCGAAGCTAAAGACTCGAAACCTCCGACTTCAGTCCTGGAGACTCCGAGGTCATTCTGCCTTTTCCAGTAAACTAATATCTGTACCCCCGAATTCTATTTTCTGAAGGTTCTAATTTCAGTTCCGTGAGTAAGTAGCAGCACGGCAGCTTTGAGCTTGCTGTTTGCTGCCACTTCTTTGCTATGGCACCATATTTAGCTGTTTTTGCTATCGTGGC
This sequence comes from Stipa capillata, assembly GCA_019208055.1. Lineage (NCBI taxonomy): Eukaryota > Viridiplantae > Streptophyta > Magnoliopsida > Poales > Poaceae > Stipa > Stipa capillata. Next base: position 10,220 of record JAGXJF010002831.1, read on the forward strand.
AAGCCAACGACAACCAGATTTCAGCTCTTTACCCGTTTGCTTGTTTGAGTGAGTTTCTGAGATCAGAAAAATGAAAAAAGAAAAAAAGAAAAAGAAAAAAAAGAAGCCACACAGAAGGCCAACTAAAAGAAAAGAAAAGAAAAGAAATATATATATCAGAACTCTCACTCTTCTTTTAGGGCTTTTTTACCACATCTCTTTGAGCTTCACTTATATCTTTTAGGCATTGATTGTCTAGTACCCGGTCTAGACTAGGATCAGCAACATCGACTAGTACTTTGAGCACTTATTCAACTTGCATTTGCTGAATTGATTTTTGCCATCCTTGCTACTCACACAATGCCTCCCAAGCTCCAGTCTCTACCTCATACAGGCTGTTCAGTCACTGGGCAATTGCTTCATTCAATCTTTAGGAAGACTTTGACACCGCCAACGGCCGACACCCCCTGTTTTGCATGGTAAGAACTTGTAAGAATCTTGATTTGGCTTGAGTGTTGAGCGCCTTGTAGCCACATCCTAGTAGTTGATAGGGACATATACTTGTGATTTGTTTCCTTGTCTTCTACTAACAATGCCAGGTTCTGGAGTAATTAGTTCTTGAGCTAGAACTATAGTGGGAGATGTGCCATACTCTAAGGTGAGCGTCTCTTCATCACCACCGCAGCAAGTACGACTACCTCCACGGAAGGTACCACAACATGAAAAGGTACACGATCATGTTGTTTCAATGCCAATATTTGAGGGGTGTAATAGGCCTGATTTTTATCTCGATTAGGAAATAGAGCTCAATGAAGTATTTGCTAGCCATGTTCTTCCTAAGCATAAGCAAGTATGGGCTGCTATTAGTAAATTCACTGATTTTACTTCTATTTGGTGGGATGAATATTATTGATTATATCCTGATTATATACCTGCTACTTGGGATGATTTAAAACTTGCAATGAGATACAAATTCGTACCGTCCTCTTTTACACGTAGCAAGCTTCGAAAATTGCAAAACTTAGAACAAGGTAGTAACACCATTGATGAGTACTATCTAGACCTTCAATACTACTTGTTTTGTTATAATATCAGTGAAGTGAGGAAGCTACTCTTAATAGATTTTGGAAAGGTTTGAACCATGACATTCAGGATGAACTTATGCATAAGGACTGTTTTTCTATCGATCATTTGTTTCATCTTACTTGCAAAGCTGAACAGGTGATCAAGAGACGGATAAATGAGGCCAATAAACACAAGGTACAAGTTCCCATGTTGCAACCTACTAAAGGTACTAGTTCCCATGCTCCCCGTGATGAACTCTACCTGTCCACTACTCATGCCATTTTAGAGCATGCTAAAGTGGAACCGCTTGATACTTTGCCTTTACCAAAAGTTGAGAATGCCATTTGTAAAGAATTACGTAATGCTTCTTGTGATAAGGAAGAGTTATGTGGTAACGCTTCACTTATATCTACACCACAATTACATGATGAACATGCTATTTATGTTTTAGAATCACATGCTAGTACTGAAATTAGTGTTCCATGTGCAGAAATTGCTGCTTGTCCTCATGACGAATTAATTAAACATGTTGAAATCGTTTCCCAAGAATCACATGATAATTTTGCTGCAACCAGTGCATTACTTACTGATTTGAGCTTGCCATGTGATCAAATAACTGAAATACCTGCTAATATATGTGCACTATGTGAAACTCATATTTTATATACTGATTTGGGTGCACCCAACATTGATATGGATAAAATGAATTCTGAAATTTCAGATTTGGGTGTGTCTAAGGTTCCTCTAGATGATAACCATACTGTTTTAGGCCTCCCAAATGGTGATATTGACTCTACTGCTTTGGTTACTACACATGTTGAGAACGGTTGCTATGATAGTCTAGCAGCGTCAAAAGTTGAGCCTTGTGAATTAAATGCTTCTAAGATAGGTTGTGATAAGTTAGTAGTACTTGAAAAAGAACTTGATACCGTTTTCTCTAATTTATTGTGCTATGTTTAGCTTGACATGCCTATGTAATTGTCACACGCTCTAATGAAAGTTTCTGAACTTGTAAGTTTGCCTTCGTGGAATTCCATCTATACTCCGTGCTATCAAGTTTATGTGATTGGAGAATATAGTGTAGATTGTGGAATCTTACTGCATGGCTTTTGCATCACCCATGCTGAAATTGTTGATAACTTACTCGTTCCGACGATGACCATTTGCAACTGTTTATCTCACCTCCACCAAATCGATGTGTGTTTCTCATCGAAAGATCGGGACACCCTTTGTTCCATCATTAAATATCAAAAATATTGTGCGTCTACAAGGACTTGACGAGCAACATATTTGTATGCAAGAATCATTAGATGAAACATCAAACAAATTGAGATTTCCATGTTGGAAGCCCTTAAAAACTAAAGAGTTCTCATCACTCTTGGTCACTAGTAGTCCATTCTTAGAGAATTTATAATGAAGGTTAAGGTCGCAAAGTTGCGAGATGGACAACAAATGTAATTCAAGGATTTTACAAGGAGTACATTGAAAATAGGGAAATAATTTGAGATTGCGATTTTACCTAACCATATTAACTTTCCTTTTGCATTGTCACTAAATGTGATGTTCTCATGTGGTGATCCATAGCTATCAAAAGATGCGGGTATTTCTTTTCCTCTCGTAATGTGATTGGTGCATCCGCTATGTAGCGCCCAACATTTTCCACCGGAGGTGTAGTCCTACAAAACAAGTAATGTTTTTTTAGGTACCCATACCTACTTGGGACCTTGGGTGTTAGACATATGAGACTTGGGCATCCAAATAGCAATCCTCCTAACATAATCACCGTTCCAAGGACCAACATATTTGGCGAAGCTTTTAGCAACCTTGCCCTTTGTAACCACATCTGAAGCATCAAAAGTACCAACAAGGTTTGAGTCACCCCTTTTAGCTGTAGGACCTTCAAACATGGAAGCTTTGTCTTGCTTCCCTTTTCCTTGCATGAATTTGGTCTTGGCATATTGTCGAGGGCTCCATACCTCCCGTTGTCATGGAATCTTTGGTAAAGCTGAGACCTTCATGGTTGAATTTTCATTTTGGTGGCTCAAGATCTCCTTAAGGGTCTTACTACCCTTGTAGCACTTGGGAAACCATGTTGGAGTTGAGCTTTCAACCTAGCATTCTCACTCAAGATGGTTTTTTCACAGATATGGGTTAGAAGTAGATGTAATACTATCAAGAGCAAGTGTGGGTGTGTCCTTAGATGAATCAATGCATTTGGACATGGCATATCTACACCCACTTGAGACAAGTTGGATTGCTTGTCGATGAGATCTAGATGCTTAGCCTTAGAAATTTCATGATTGATCTTAAGAGTCTCATAATGATATTTCCTCTTGATGTCCTCAAGGTTAATACTCTCATAGATGTATTAAGCTCCTTAAATGACTTCTCAGAAGTTGGGAGACCTTAACCTCTTTGTACTTGCAGGTTAAGGACTCATTCTTTTTCTTCACATTGACGAGCACGTCCTCTTGCCTCTCAAGAATAGCAACAAGGGAATCATAGCTAGGCAAGTCCAACTCATCAATATCATCATCAAGCAGTCATCATCACTATCATCATATTTGACGGGTTTAGTGGATGAGACTATCTTTGATCCATTTGCCATGAGACAATGAGTTGTCTTGTCATTGCTTGAGAGGTTGAAGATGGACTTGGCGGGTCTTGTGTTAGCCATGGCGAGATCGGCAACTCCAACTTCATCGAAGTCAGACTTGGAGCTTTTATCATCGGAGTCCCACTCATCGCTGATGTGGGCTCGCCTTGTACTTGATTTTCTTCATGTACTTGCCCATTCCCATGGTGCTCCTTCTTGTGGTCCTTGTTCTTTCCATCCTTCTTGTCCTTCTTCTTCAGACAAGAAGCACTCGAAGCACGCGTTGCCACACTTGAAGCACGCCCTCTTTGTGAGACCTTTCTTGATGAACTTGTTGCTCTTCTCCTTATCGAACAACTTGTTGGCACTGCCCTTGAACATCTTGGAGAATCTTCTCATGAACAAGACGATGTCCTCATCATCAAGTTCTTCATCTTCCTCATCGCGCTTGAGTCCTCCTCAATGACGTGCTTGGCTTTCAATATTATGGCTTGAGTTTGAGGCCACAAACTCCTTGTTGTCTTCGGTTACCATTTCATGGGCAAAGATTCTCCCAAGCACCTCGAATGGAGTCAAGGTCTTGAAGTCTCTTCTTTCATGAAGGAACATCACCAAATACTCATACTTGGGTGTGAGCGTTCGGAGCATCTTCTTGATGATGAAGTGACCATTGACCTCCGTGCTCCCGAGGCCTTTAGCTCATTTACAATGTGATTGAGATGTACGAACATTTCATTCACACCCTCATTATCTCCATTGTGAAGCCATTAATCTGATTGTGAGGACATCAAGCTTGGACATCTGACGATGATGTTCCTTCATGTATCTCATGAGAGTGTCTCATATAAGCATTGGTGTTCTCGAGGGTGTTCACCTGGTTGAATTCATCCGGACTCAATGTGTTGAAGACAGCATTGGTTTGTGTGTGTGTTGAGATGGATATCCTTGCAGTCATTCTCATTTGGCTCCTCATTGAGATTTACAAAATCATAAACAACAATTTTCCATATCCTTGGATTGATGCCATTAGATGCATCTTCATTTTGTGTTTCCAATTAGCATAGTTAGTACCATCAAAATATGGACCTCTTCCCACATGCATTCCCTCACTAGGAGACATCCTAACTCTCTAAGTGGTGAAACCTAAGAAATGTAAGAACTTTGCTCTATTACTAATTGAAAGGATCGAGGCTATCAATTAGAGGGGGTGAATAGGAAATTATCACAAACTACGACAAAATCAAATCCTATGCATACTAGTAGGCAAATGTGCTTGAAAAAACAAGTATGTAGGGAAGGATAATAGCACAAACACAAAGAGATAAGGAATTGTTATCAAAGTTTGAACCTTTAACGAGGCTCTACTTCTCCATTGAGGAAGTTTGATCTAATGATCGAAGCTGGCACCAAAACATGCTCTTTGATGAAGACATCTAGAGATGAACTCTTGCTTGATGCTCAATCTAGAGCTCAATCTCTTTCTCTTAAAGGATTTCTCACAGAGATTAGAACTATGGCTAGAGGAATTAGGGATTGAGGACTAGGATAGCAGGAGATTAAGAATCTAAGAGATCTCAGTGTAAAGAGGCTTGGGGGTATATATAGCCAACCCATAAAAACTAGCCATTGTGTAAAAGGCAGAAATTTTGAACCTTCTGACTTCAATCTCAGAGGTTCCAGCATTTTGAAACCATGGCTATTTTGCTGTCCAAAACAGATTCAAAACATTTAAAAAATCCTAGAGGTTCCAATTTTCAGAACACAATGGATAGAAGCACATGTTGGATGTTCCGACATGGAACTCGGATCATCCAAGAAAAGGTTGCCTTAACAAGACAAATCCATAATAGACGTCTGAAGGCTCCGACATGTACTCAGAACATCCCAGATTTCAAAGATTAGAGAGATTTCATAAATAGAAACTCGGATGTTCTAGAAATAATCTAAGACACTCTGAGATTTCAACAGATGGCCATCACAAAGACTTAGAGCATCTGGAGGCTCTAATTTTTAGCTCATAGGACTTAGACGGTTGTAGAACCAAAACTCGGAGGGTCCGAAACAATCTTGGATGTTCCGGGTTTCAAATGAGAGTCCTAGAGTGGAGATTCGGAGCATCCGGACAACTTCCGGTCGCTTGACTTTGGAGCACACTGGACTTGAAGATAGTTGGAAACTGATTCCTATTAGAGCATTTAGAAAGGTACTCTCATAGCTACTTAACTTAGTCCCCCATAATAGTAACTTCTTGTCCAAAGCTAAATGTGATTAAGTGGATCACCAAAAGAGCTAGAAAGCATCCTTAATCTTTAATTCTTCAAGCCCTCCATCCATTGGAACTTTTTAGGGGTCACCAAAGTTGCTAAAGCACTTCTTGGTGGAACTAATAACCTGATCACACTTGATGCAAACATTAGTTTCTTAATCATTTTGTCATTAATTACCAAAACTAATTTAGGGGTCCTAGATGAACTTTTAGTTTGATAACAAATAGAGTTGATCGTGAGTTTCATCATCCAAAAGGCAAATTTAAAGTTTTGTCATAAATTAATTCATTCATACTTGTCAATTTATATGCATGATTTTAATTGATTTTTGTTAGCGTCAGGGATGGTTCATCAACAACAAGGGCCATCTAGACGAAGCCGAACTCAAGCGCATTTAGAGATTTTTGCTTTCCTTCATCATACCTAGATCATTAATCCTGAAGGCGAGTTCTACAATGCAGCTGTAGGAAAATAGTTCAATTAGAAAAATAATTGTGTTTTAAACATGTCGATATATAGGAGAATTTGTGTCGTGTGATTGTATTTAAATTGTGTTAAGTATATTTATTATTGAAATCTATCATTGTGAAATGATTTCATTGTTAAGTATATCTATGATTGAACCAGTTGAATTTGTGCTATACATTTGATATTTGTGTTGTGTGATATCGGTGATTGTGTCGTGTGATATTTGTGTGAAATCTATCATTTTTCAAAGGGCATGGCTAGCAGTCCCCTGAGACTAGCTAAAAAAATGAAAAAACATGTCCTCGAAACAACCATCACAGATGGGTGAAAGCGCATATGTGATGACCCAACAACACAAACGAGTGATTGGAGTCAGCCATCTGGGGTGACCTATCAGCACAGATGGGTCGGGTAACTATCTTGGATGACAATTTGACCCTGCAAAGAATCAACATTTATTTATATGTCAAATTTTATGTCGATGACATAATATTTGGTAGTACTAACCGTGTGCTAGTGATGAGTTTAGCAAGATGATAATCAAAGATTTGAGATGTCTATGGTGGGAGAATTGAAGTTCTTCCTAGGGCTGCAGATTAGACAACTCAAGCAGGGAACCTTCATCTCCCAAGAGAAGTTTGCTAAGGACATCATCAAGAAGTTTGACATGGACAAAGCTAAGTCAATATCAACTCCCATGCAAACAAATGCTCATCTTGATTTAAACCAACAAGGTAAGTCTACTGATCAGAAAGAGTATAGGTCTATGATTGGTTCTCTGCTATATCTATGTGTATCTAGACCTGATATTATGTTGAGTGTTTGCATGTGTGCACGCTTTCAAGCTGATCCTAAAGATATTCATCGCACTGCTGTTCGTAGAATACTGAGATATTTAATTCATACCTCTGGGTTTGGTTTATGGTATCCTAAAGGTGCACCCTTTGAGCTAATTGGCTATTCGGATAGCGATTATGCAGGATGTAAGGTTGACAGAAAAAGCACCTCAGGTACTTGCCAATTTCTAGGGCGCTCCCTTGTGTCCTGGAGTTCCAAGAAACAAAACTCATAGCCCTATCCACAGCAGAAGCTGAATACATAGCAGCTGGTAGTTGTTGTGCTCAATTATTATGGATGAGGCAGACCTTGAAGGATTTCAACATATCCATGTCTCAAGTACCTCTCCTCTGTGATAATGAAAGTGCAATTAAGTTAGCCAACAACCCAGTCCAACACCAAAGATCCAAACACATAGAAGTGAGACACCACTTCCTCAGAGACCATGTAGAGAAGAAGGATATTCAACTGTGTCATGTGAGGACAGAAGCTCAACTAGCCGATATTTTCACCAAGCCTCTAGATGAAAATAGGTTCTGCACCCTCAGGCATGAGCTAAATATCATGGATATCTCGAATGTGCAGTGAGGAAATGATGATTCACGTGTACATATGTGTGCATTTCTGGATTCTACATTCTCTGCATCCTACATGAGTCATCCACCTGAGTCTCTGGTGAACCTCAGGTGGGATAGGTTTTAAATAGATAACATGCTGATTTTTGCACCTTATTGAACTCATGGATTTTCCATTGAGCTAAATAAGTTGGATTTTATTATCTATTTCAATTCAACACAGCTTTAGCTTTGTATTGTTGATTGTTTGGCAAGCTGTGTTTGAAAAGAAATCTCTAATCTGCTTTCATCTCTTATCTTTGAATTCTCTCCGGTAATCCTATTGAAAATCTTGTCAACTGAGTCTTTCACATGAGTCACAGTTGAACACTTCCATATATCCGGAGGAAAGAGTCTAAGTTTAAAGTTCTATTCAGTCTCTTTCAGTCCTACCTGAGTCTCAGGTAGTAGCCAGCTGTGTCTCAGGTGCCATAGGGCCACTCGGGATATAAATACCCAACTCTGCAACGGTTCGCGCTTAACCCTCTTCAGAGTCTCCTAAGCCCTAGCACTTTCTCCGCCGATTGATTCTCAACGATCGCGTGCTTCTCCGCCGTTCTTTTCGCTCGTCGAAGCTCCCTCAAGCTCTTCTGTTGATCAAGCGCCTGCATCTCCATCCAAATTCCTCATCGTAAGTCTCCTCGAGCTGTTCTTCACAGAACTAGGGTGGTTTCCGCCTCTATGCGAATTCCACGTTCTCGGGTAGCTCTTAGCTGCGGAATTAGATAGAGATGTTGTTTCTTTAGCCTCCAGAATGAATTCTTGCAGCACATTGTTCTGAATCTTTAGATTTCAGCAAGATTCGATAAACCTAGGTTGTTCTGTCTCTACACCTGAGTTTCGCACTTTATCTCACCTGTGTCTCAGGTAGCTAAGTCAGGTAGCATGAGATAAATTGTAAAACCTTCCTAGTGTCACCTGATTCACTCGCTTGAGTATCAGTTAGGTTGTTCAGTAAATTTCTCTCTGCAATGGGATTACCTCTCTTTCCTATCTTATCCATGCAGATGTCTGGATCTGGAAAATGCTAGAGGATATCTCAGAGGATCTTCCTTTAGCCATCAGGACTCAGATCTTGGAAAAGAAAAATCAAGAAGAATGGGAGACAGAGGAAAGCAAGGAGACTTGCTAAGAATCTTGATGCTGAAGAGAAAGCCAAGAAAGCTGCTATGATCCCCTTATCTCCAGCAGAATTGGCCAAAAGGGAAGCAAAGATGAAAGCTTGGAAGAGAAAAACGCCAATTGGATTTGGCTGTAAAGCAATCCATCTCCAGGATGAAAGAGCTCGAAGCTGAAAAAGCAAATAAGAAAGAGAAGCTAAAACAGGAGAAACAGATTCTTGCAGCTGAGAAGAAAGCAGAGAAGCGTGAAGCTAAGATAAAGAAGGCAGAAGAGAAGGCTAAGAAAGTTGCTGCCAAAGATGCATCCATCAAAGCAAAGAGGGTGTCACGGACCAGATCCGCATATGATTAAGGAACGCAAAGTCGCCAAGACCGAAGGACTCGCTAGCCCGGTGGCACGGTACCTGCGCCGTACGCACCAAGGTGAAGCGATCCGACACCCGCCACGTGCGAGCCAGTCGAAGCGACCAATCTTTTCCCAAACCACATGTAGATTCCAGATGCCAGTGAAGAAGTAAGATCACGTGATAAAACCTGCGCTCCGCGACAGTCGTAGGAGGACTAGAGCCCGGGAGACACATCCCCTCAACCTAACCTAGCCCCGAGGTGCGGCTCTGGGAGAATCCAGCTCTGCTCTGCCGTCAGCGCGAGGCGTGACGGTCGTAGGAGGCTTAGCGAGTACGGGACGAGTCCCCTGGATTGACTTCACCAAGGCTACATCGGACTAGTGGTTCGCTCACCTCTGCCATCACGAAACGTAACCCTAGCACGCAACAATACCTCTGCACAGTTATCCACATACTTCATCACATACACGCATAGTACATGGACAACCACAAGTAACCACTCGGATATCACAGCACAAACTCTACATTACGATATTAAACTAATAGTCCACATCGGACGTTAAGTTTACATCAGCCGGCCATAAACCGGAACATATCCGAGTACGGAAAAGTTAAACGACAGCGGAATGACAGTAATGAGACCCACAGCGGTACGATGACTGCTGACCAAAATCCACAGAAAAACCCCTGAGCCGATAGCCAACCAAGGAATAGAAACCATGCACTAGACATCATCGAAGAACTCTTCGACCTCTGGCTCACCTGCAATGATCTAGGAGAGTCCTAGGTGAGTACAAAGTACTCGCAAGTCTTATTCGTGCTTGATTAGATGTCCTAAGCATACTAGTATAACATAATCAAACATGATGCACATACGATTAACCCAATCTAGACAATACCAGAACTCCACCAACATCATAAGGAATAACATGAGATCACCAACAACTCAGATTTTCATATACCTCAACATAGGGGGCGTGATGGTAACCACTAGTCACATGTGCTAAAAATACAAACTCAGTGGCTCACTTGCCATCTCCCAGTTACGTGGGACAATATTCACATCGGCTCCCAGTTACGTGGGGCAATATTCTTTCACATCGGCTCCCAGTTACGTGGGGCCATATTCTTTCACATAAGCTCCCAGTTACGTGGGGCAATAATCTCATCTCAATATCTCCACATTGACAGGGTACCATCACCACCACACCTCAATTTAATCTCTCGGACCGTTACCGGCAGACGATCACCCTGAGTGCAGCGAGTGCCTTATCCCTTGCAGGTAGCTAGCCTCCCAAGGGTCTTAGTCTTACCTCGACTACACCCCAGCATCGCTGTCGCTAACGTCCACGCGTGACAAGGGTAGTAATCACGATGGAGTCACCTCAGGGTTGGTATCGCGACAACTTCTTCCCCGGTCGCAACATGCCACTCCAATGATACCAACTTTATCCATCTGACACTTTCCCTTCGACTCTCACATCTCACTTCAATATGTTCAAGTAATTAGTTCATCGATTCCAACTCAACCATGACCAGACCTAATTCACCGCATACCCTAGTCATGCTAGTTTAACCGATGACGACCACAAGTCCTAAGTAACAATCCACACATCACACATATATATAAGTGAAAACAAGTACTGAACAAATAGAAGATGCAACAAGCTCTGCTTGCCTTCGTAGAACTGTTCTTGATCCTGCGCGGAGTCGTGAGCCTGGGGGTCTCCTTCTTCGAGTTCTAGTGCAAGGAAATCGTACATCGGAAATGAGCGATTAATGAACACAACCAGCATGTATGCATGAGAGTTGATGCAAACAATGGATTTATAACCTATGTACTGATGTTAAGAATCTAAGTTATTGAAAATGTCTTATATCGAACTTATGAGTGTTAAGGGGTTGGTGCAACCTACATGCAGGTTCAAGGTCGTTACATTGGGAATTAGGGTTTTAAAGCGATTACTCATGTGGAGGTGGCATGGACATGCATATACATAACTTAGAAATGCTTTGAACCATTTAGCTAACTCATTTGGAAACGCTTGATTCGGGGCTGACGAGCAATTAGTTATGCTTTGACGGGTTAAGGTTTAACGGGGTTCGACAATAAGGGAGCTAACAACATACGTCCTACCATGCATGTGACCCTATGGGAAATCTAGTTGCTCCAAATGGTAGTAGACCTCGCGAGGATTCCAAAACTATAAGGTTCGTCGAAAACGGAGCTAGGGTCGCAAATCTAGGGTTTATCGACTCTCGACGGAAGCAAAACATCTACCCTAGATATCAGTGTGTGCATGTGCTCAAAATTAATTTTTGATTCAGCCATCTTGTAGAGAATTTCACAAGCTTTCCAGAAATATAAAATTTATTAAATTTGGATGAGTGGTTTAAAAGTTATGGGCATTTGAAATTTCATACAAATTCTGCCCTAAACCAACGAAACCCTAAATGCTAAACCTACCCGAGACCTACCCAGATCCATCTGCAATCCAACGTGCACCCGAGAATGCTACCCTAGAATCCTAATACTTAACCGCTCGGCTGACAGGTGGGGTCATCTGGTCAGGGCTGACTGGACCTCCGAGTCCCAGTCAGCTGCTGACTAGACCCGGGGACCCAATCAGACAGCGCCACATCACCCTACCTCTCTCTCTTTTCTCTCTCTCTCGGAACCGGCCGGAGCTAGGGCACAGACGGCGGAGGCTCACCGGAGACCTCACCGGAGGGGGCTCTGGGGTCCTGCTGGGCTCGGGAATACGCCGGGGAGGAAGGGAAGCTCACCCTCAGCACGCCTCGGTGGTCGGGGAGGAGAAAGGAGGCCGGGAAGGGGTCGGCGACGGGGAGGAGCGGCGAGCAGCTTCGGGTCGCCGGCGTCGAAGCGTTCCAGGCGAGGATCTGCAAGGGGAAGCACATGGGGATGTTAAGGAGGAGGAGGCGATGCTAGGGGGCTTGAAGATGGGACCTAGGGACCTCTGGAAACGTGGCAGGAGCTCACCGGAGCAGATGACCGGAGCTGGGGAGGAAGATGGTGGCGGCGGTGCTCGGGACCTGCTTCTGGAAAATGGGAGAGAAGAGGAGGTGAGGAAAAGGGTGAGGAAGCTCGGGGTCCAGACGCCATGGGCGATTGCTCACCGAGGACTCACCAATTTCTCGTCGGAGCTCGGCACCGGAGAGGGAGACGACGACGGCGCAGAAGCTCTAGGGCACGGGGGATTTAGGGTTTCCAGACCGGAAGAGAAAGGGAGGAGCGAGGAGGCTGTCGGGGCGGCCTATTTATGGGGCGACGGCGCTCGGACAGGGGCGTTCGGGAGCGGGGCACCGCCCACGCCGGCGTACCCGCGGCCGGGACGTGGCGGGGAGGATCTGACAAGCGGGGCCCGGGCGCTGCGGTGGAGAGAAGGGGAGGATGACAGGCGGGGCCCGGCTGGCAGCGAGAGCAGAGGGGCGCGGGTGCGGGGAGGGAATGGGCCGGCCGACTGGGCCGGCCGAGTAGGCCTCGGCCCCGGTAGGTTAGGGTTTTTGTTTCTCTTTTTCTTTTTATTTATTCCTGAATCCTTCCCCATGTTATTTTATGTTCAATTTCTTCTCCAAGTGATCTGAAATTTTTACAGGGGCTCTAATATATTGATCTGGAGCTGCTGTAGGAGTTTGAACCAGTTTGGAGTTGGTTTGAAGGGGGATCCAGTGCAAATCTAGGGTTTGACCTAATCGATGATTTGAACTAGGGATAGGTCTTAGGGTTTCCTAAAAATTCTGAAAATTGGCAGGGGGCTAGAGTTCACCATTTCATGTCCATTTCCAAAGTTTGAGGCATTTTGATCCACCCTAGCTTGTCCATTTGTTAAACCCTAGTTTCTAGGGCTTTAGGGTTTGCCCTCGGATAATCCAATCAAGCCATGATTCCATGGGGGTTTTGGACAATCTTAGGAGGTGAATGTTGGGTGAAAGTTAGAAGAGGGATTCATCGACGGGGTCCACTGGCCCCACCCCTTGCTAGGGTTTTTATCGAAGTTCGACACATCAAATAAATTGATTGGTGTTAATTTCCACAAATTGAGTTTTCAAGGATGAGATATGCACGTATTCTATAATGTCAATACGTTGATTGGTGTTTGCTAACGTATCCACCGAGGATGAAATATTAACATATTCTATAAAATTAAATTTATATACAACTAAGTTTAAACAAGGTGTGGTGTTGATGATGCCATGCATGCATGAATGCCGATCAAAACCCTATCGTTCAAATTGGGTGTTACACCACGCCCCAAGGATTAACCTACCACGTCCTCCGACAAGTCGTCCAAGCCCTGGTGCGATTTTCACCAGACCGACTCGCATGATCTGCGACAGTGTCGCATCTTCAAAAAGTATCTTCGGGAAGAAAGAGAGAAGTTCCGTGAGGAAAATCCTCAGGTCGCTAACAACAGTCGGGAAACAACTTCCGACGACGATGACTCCACTCCTGAGCCTTTCTAGGGGGCATGTCAGAGCAATCGAGCACATATTCGGGGGCTTAACCTCTTACGAGTCCAAGAGGCAATACAAGGTGATCGCCCGAGAAGTTCTCGTGAGTGTACCGCGAGTTCCTCGAGCGGTCAAGTGGTCTGAGGTCATGATCTCTTTCGACCAGACCGATTGCCCCGAAAACTGTGCTCGGCCGGGATGGTACCCAATCGTGGTCGAGCCAACGATCAACAACTTCCGAGTGGGTCGCGTATTAATAGATGGAGGGAGCTCCCTCAACATCCTATTCGCCAACGCCCTCGACGCAATGCAAGTGCCACGATCGTCTGTTCAGACGGTGACGCACGCTTCTCACGGCATCGTCCCGGGCTCATCGGCCACGCCGATAGGGCAAGTCACGCTCCCGGTCACCTTCGGTACACCGGAGAACTTCCGAACAGAGAAAATCTTGTTCGATGTAGTCGATTTCGAAACAGCCTACAATGCTATCTTGGGGCGCCCTACTCTGGCCAAGTTTATGGCAGCTACGCACTACGCCTACCAGTGCGTGAAGATGCCCGGCCCAAAAGGTGTCCTCACGGTAAGGAGTTCCCCCAGAGAAGCACTCCTCTGCGACAAGCGCAGCCTCGACCTCGCAGAGCAGCACCTACCCTCTAACCAAGACGCCAGCGTGACACCTCCCGCCACCACGTTGTCAAGACCACCTCCACGACTACGAGCGACGGCTTCGGAAAGTACCCCCTCCAAGTCGGAGAAAGAGTTCCACGACTAGGTCGGAACAGGGAGAAAGCAGGGCCTTCCCCTAAACAGGACAACGGCTCCTTGGGAGAAGCCGCCCGATCCAGGTCGCTCGTGTCAACGGTAGAAAGGTCGCGTCCATTAGAGAGTCCCGTGCAACCACCTTCGGTAAGACCGCACAACCGTCGCCTCCTCATCGACAGACTCCAAAGTTGCACCAGCTCCAGCCTTAAAGATCATCAAGCTATGAACAAGTCGATGATAAGACGCTCCGGGCGCTGCCGCCCAGCACGCGCACTCAACAAAGTTCAGTCAGCGGGTCATGACAAGAGGACGAGAGTCTCTGGGGCAACCAGCGACAAGCTAAATGAGGAGGGGACGGCTTAGTTTTTCTTAGTTTTCATAGAATTATTTTTCTTACAGTAGCCTGTAAAAGACACAGTTTTTAATTATACCAAGTCTCTAGTTCAATGTTTTTCATCATTAGTTATTTCAGACTGCCTATCCGAGATATCTCTCGAAAAGTCAGTCGGGGGCTGGATAAGAATATGGCAAGTTGGTGTACGAGTACGAGTACCGACTTCTTCGACCCGCACAAGGGAAAAGGATTCTGCGCTATAACTGTTAGGGACGCGAGGAAAACCCCTTAACGCGTTTGTAGGTGACAGGGGAGCCACTGAGCCCCCCACCTGACCAGACCTAAGGCCTGGTTGACTAAGCTCTCCAGTTCCGTAGCAATGTCCCCTGATCCCGAGTAAAGGAAGAGAAAGAGGTACGAGTACGACTAGATCAACGGAACCCGTACGCTTATTCACGTTTTCGACTACTTGGAACAGAAGATACCTCGGGTAGAGTGAAATGTTGCTAACCAGACAAGCGTAGAGTTTACTAGCCAAGCACCAGAGTCTTCCCTCAACAAAGGAATACGGAAGTGCTGCCATGTCCACGATAAGCTGTACGAAAGACCCCTTATCACGTTTACTAATGACGAGGAGCCACAGAGCCCTCCATCCGACTAAACCTAAGGACTGGTCAATCACAGCAAGAACGACCTACGGCACTATTCGTATACCTACACCGAAGGGAGGCAAAGGGCACTGGTTCCGACTAAAGTCTACGCTTGCATCCAACAAGATTTCACGAAAGCAGATCAGACAAGGTTTCGAAAAATCAACAAAACACACAGATTAAGTACAGTTACTAATCAAAAAGTGTTAAGTCAGTTTAGCAAGTTATCTACATTCAACCATTCGAGACCTGTTCGCCTCGCAGTTGGTTCCCCGCTGGTCACGGATGAAGCGAGCAAAAAGGCAAAAGGTTAGTTTCAGTAAAGGCAAATTACGACTAACGTTTTCAGTTGTTTATTGTATCTAGAAGCGCCGCGACTGGGGGGCTAGACCCTCGCTCAAGTCGGACGATAGGTGTCCTGGGCTGGGGGCTCCACAGCTGACTAGCCCCCATGCCGAAACTGACTCCCCCAACTGGAGAATGCCTGCAGTATGCACTGCAGATTGACTTCCCGGCCACGAATCACGGGGCCGAGTATGAGGATTTGCTCGCCGGTCTCCGAGTCGTCTCCGCAGTTGGTATCCGTTGCCTACTCGTGAGTGGGGACTCACAGCTGGTAGCGAGACAAGTGTCCAAGGAATATCAGACCTTAGACCAGAACATGGCAGCTACCTAGCAGAGGTGAGGAAGCTAGAGAAGAAATTCATCGGGCTCGAAGTACGGTACATCCTAAGGAAGGATAACCGCCGAGCCGATAGTCTTGCCTGCCTGGCGTCCTCATGATCTCTATGTCTATCCGAGACCTTTGCAAAAAGGATTTCGACGCCGTCCATAGCTTCTAGCGAACCTGTGGACGAAGGGATGGCTGACTTCGAGTCTAAGAGCTGTTCAAGGACGTCACCAGGTATTGACGCTCCAAGTGGAGTTACGGGTCAACTCGTAGCTCCCGTCGGTCTTGAGGATTCGTGGATAGAACCCATCCACATGTACCTTCACGATCGAACAGTACCCGAGGACGATGCACTATCCGAGCAGGTTGCCCGACACGCCTAGACATACTTCCTGGGCGACGGGGCCCTCTATCATCGAGGAGCTCACGGAGTGCTCATGAGGTGTATCACTCGGACGCAGGGTAAAAAAAAACTACCCGAGGAAAATCCATGGAGAGGTGTGTGGGGCACATGCATCTTTCCGAACCCTGGTCGGAAAGGCCTTTAGACAAGGATTCTATTGGCCGACAACTCTCCGTGACGCGAGCGACTTGGTGAAGCGATGCCGTCAGTACCAATTTCACGGTAGACGTATTCACCAGCCTGTCCAAGCATTGCAGATGATTCCCTTGTCGTGGCCCTTCACGACATGGGGCCTGGATATACTGAGACCCTTCCAGGTCTCGCCCGGGGGCTACAAGTTCCTGTTCGTCGCAATTGACAAGCGCGATGCGGTCTAACTAGCGTCAGCCAAGCAGTAGCACAGAAAAAGGAAAGATTTTTCGTCACCACGCAAAAATTCCGCCACGACGGTTCGGTGTCTCAGAAATCTACCCAGCGAACACGTGTCTGTGATCAATGGATCAGATTAAACCAAAGGTGCTTCACGGGCAAGCCAGCCCAGAAAAATGCCTTGGACTACTCGGAGGTTCATCCCGACCAAGGATATCACGACTACCCAGTAGAGATATTACCTACTCGGGAACATTGTCAGCAAGAGTACTCGAAGTCGCCTACTCGGAGTTGCTTCCCGACAAGGGCAGATTTCCCACAGAACCATCATGACCTCACTTCACGTATTGATGGGGGGCTTGATGATGAATAGTACGGTATCCTACGTATTAGGGATATCCGTGTACTAAATCCCAGGACTTTAGGAAGGCACAGTGTACCCGGTAAGGATCCCTGGATGACAAGGTAACCCCTCTCGGGAAGGGAATACTCCCCTTAAACCAGGAAGTCAATCCCAACATTTAAGGAGATCAGAGTCCTACTTGGGCGTAAGTCCACGTCCAGTATGACCCTGGGGACCCCCTATATAAGGATCAGCAATCCCATAGGGGAGGACAGGTCTTAGGAGATTCTACAAGTCACAGCATCAGGAGGCGAAGCCCTAGAAGACCCGCTGCCTCGAAGTAGTCGAGCCCGGCGGTTTAGCATAGATTAGTCTACGATTAGGCCTAGGGTAGCCACTAACATACCCCCCATGTAAAGCGTGTTCTCCATCAATATATAGCAACAGGACGTAGGGTTATTATCCTGAGGGAGGCCCGAACCTGTATAAAAACGGCTGTCTCCTACTGTCAGAGCTCCTGGCACTTGGGCCCTAGAGGTCCCTACCCCCCAGTAATGCTCATTCCACGAATACCGTAAGATCGCTGATTCACCGATCGTCGACACAAAGGACTCGGAGGCTTACCGAGTAGAGTCTCATTGGCTTGCTTGAGATGGCCCATGAGTTCTCCCTCGCGCTTCTCCCACTCGACGATGGCCGCAGCGTGTCGCATCTGCGACTCGGTCATCTGCTTGGAGAAGTCATTGACGACCACCTGCAGCTCGCGGTTCACAGCCTGTGACTGCTCGTATTGCACCAACAGCCGCTGGTGCTCCGTCTGCAGCAGGGCGGCGGTTTTCATGTTTGCGCAAGCTTCCGGTAGCTCGCTGTCAAGCTCGGCCGCTTTGGCATCGAACATTTCTCTTGCTTTGGCCATCGGGATTGCGGCCTTCAGTTCTTCCCGAAGTCAGGCGTTTTCGGTTTCGACGTCTGCCGACTCAAGAAAGTCAATACTAGCAAAACCTTAAGGCAAAGAAGCTGAAAACTCGAATACTTACTCCCGATGGCAGCGAGTTTCTCCTCGAGCTGCCGACTTCTGGCCTTTTCTTCAGCCAACGCCTTCTCAAGGGAGGCGTTCCTCTCCATGAGGGTTTGGCTGCTTCCGCCGAGTCGGATCGTAGCCTGGACAGGGAAAAATTTTCAAGACAGCATGACCCGAGTTAATAAGTCTCCAACCGACTCAACCAGTCTGCTAGAGACTCGGGGGCTACACCCAGTGGGTGCACTGATCGTGCTACCAGTGTTAAGAATTAGACGAAGTACAGATGCGAGAACTTACCCCGACGGAAGATTCCAAAACCTCGGCCGAGTCCGCCAAGGATTTGGCCGCGTCAGCAAACTCCCTAAGCTTGGAGCTAAGGGCAGCGACACGGTCGGTGGCTGCTTCCGCTGCCGCCAAGTCCCCCGTGCTGCAGCTTGGCAACAGCAGCGCGGGCACAAGGCTGCCAGACGAACCTGGTGCCGATTCTTCGGCCGCAGGCGCAGGAGCTAAGGCCAGACTTTGCTCGGCCACCGGAGAAGATTCGGTGTCGAGCTGGCCTCCGGCCCCGCCTGCCGGTTTCCGAGGAGTCGGCACCGACCGCAATCGCCGGCTCCGTCGTCGCCTCGCTGGAGGGAGCTGGCGGAGGCTGCGGGTTGTCAGCCGGAGCCCCGGCTGACCCGACACCCACGCCGGACTCCGGTGTCTTCTCCACGGGTGCAGCAAGCTGTGGCGCGCCGGGCGTGGCTGCAGCCGGAGGCACGGCTAACTCGGCACCCGTGGCCGACTCCGATGCCACCGTGGGGGCGGTTGGCGTTTGCGTGCTGGGCTCGGCCACAGTCGGAGCCGGAGAAACTGACTCCGGCAGCAGGATCGGAGTTGGGACCGTGGACGTGCTGGTTGCGAAGTCTCCTTTGTCGAAAAACTTCTTTTGGATTCTGCGACATTAAAAAAACAAACCGACTTCAGCATCTTCTTCTTCGACAGGAGTACGAGGCAAGGCAAAAAGGTTCGTACCTGGTGGTTGTGGGGATTGCTTTTTTCTTTGGTTTCCCTCGGGCAGGCGGACCCCCGGAGGAAGACGCCGGCTGGGGCATAGTCGGCTTGGCAACGGGAGCCGGAACTTGTGCCGTGGGTCTAGCAGGTTCGGCTCATGCCCGCTTGGCGGCTGACTCCGCCTAAGCCGGCTCCGTCTCCGCTTGCGGGGTCCTAGACCCGGAGGTGTCATCTACACGCCTCCGTTTGATGGTCAGAGGGACCCCTTCCGACTCGGTATCTGAGTCGACCTGAATGCGCCCCCGTTCCAGGTCCCCGCCCTCGGGGGCTTCTTTGTCGACCTCCACCTCGTCCAATGCCTCCGGAGCTGAACTTTGCTCGGGGAGTGGCAGCATGGAGTTCAAGTTAAGGAAAGTCTGCAGCATTAAAAGACTTGGTGTTAGGAGGAATGAGTAAGCAACAATATGCAAGAATCCGACTCAGAATGCGAGACACTTACAGTCGGTGGGGGGTTGGCGGCAGAAAAGGGGATCACGTGCGGCGCCCTGGTGAGTCCGGTTCGCTCCTTGGTCAAGTTCTTCAGGAGATCCATGAAAAGATCATCCGGAAGCCCATCGGCCGATACCCTGGTCGGGTCGGACGCGCCCGAGTACTCCCACATCGGGTGTGCCCTGGCTTGAAGCGGTTGGATTCACCGAGTCAACCAGGTGGCGATGAGGTTGACGCCCGTGAGTCCTTTCTCCTGGAGCTTCTGGATCCTCCTAAGGAGTCGGTCGACCTCGGGCATCTCAGTGCTAGAGGGCTTGGCGCTCCAACGCTTCCGCCACTCGGGAGGACCCTCGGTGTACTGGGGGAGCCCTTCATGGCCAGTCGGCGTGCGCTCATCCGGGCAGTAGAACCACCCGTCCTGCCACTTCCGCACGGTGTCCGGGAGTTGCAGCTTGAAGTACCGAGCGCCGGCCTTGACTTGAATACCGGCTCCCCCGCAGACGGATAGGCGGCCGCCAGCTTTGATGGGCTGCGCCTTCACCAGGAAGATCTTCTTCCACAACCCCCAGTGAGGCCGAGTCCCCAGATAGCATTCGCACAGCGTGATGAAACACGTGATGTGCAGGATGCCATTGGGGCTCAGATGGTGAAGCTGGAGGCCGTAGAAGAAGAGCAGACCACGCACGAAGTCATGCGGGGGCAGCGATAAGCCCCGCTCGATGAACGGGACGATCATCACGCGTTCGTGCACGTGCGGAGTGGGCTTCTCCTCTTGATACGGAGCCCTCCAGTTGCCGATGGAGTGGTGTGGCAGCAGTCCCTCACCGGCGAAGCCCGCGAGGATCCAGCCGGTTACAACCGACGGGACCCAGTCGCCCTTTTTCCACCCCTCGGAATGGGTGGCGATGACGGAGGAGGAGGCGTCGGTCTTCTTGCCTTTGCCGGCGCGCGACATGGTCGGATGGTCGAAAGACGGTGGCGAAACGGGTGTTTTCTCGGGAAGAAGGGAAGCAATGCACGGTGGCGGAGCTCTGGAGGCAAAGGGCTTTGGCGAGAAGAAGACGAAGGCAAATGGGAACCGCGGTCGCCCTACGCCCGCTTTTATAGCGGGGGGAGGCAAACCGTCGACCATCGTGCGCCACACGTGGCGGCAGACCGCCGCAGCAACCGTCCCAGGCATCTCGGCCGGCGAGCATTACGTCAGCAACCATCCCGCGCACACCGCCTGTGTGATTCGGGGCGCAATCATGACAAACTGTCGCTTCGGACGCCTCGTGAAGTCATAGCAGTAGCAGCGGATGTCTCGGGCACGCTTCGCATGGGACTCGAGGCGAAATCATCGCGCTGCGGCGCTGCAGGCGCTCTGTCCAACCGACTGCACGCATTAAATGCTGAAGTGACGTCGTGTACAGTCAAGACGGTACCGTGTGACCACAAGCCGGCTTCGACCGGGTTCGGCTCGATCGAGTCGAATCGCGCTCGGATGCTGAGTCAGCTCGAAGTCGGCTTGGCTCATTGGGGCACGTCACAAGCTCTGCCAACTCCACAAAACCATTTCGAGGCATACCAAGTGCTCCACTTGAATCGCAGATCAGGTCTGCAAGAATGGGTGTCGTTGACCGACCCAATAGGGTTTCACAAGTCACTCGGCAACACCCAAGCTAAGGACGAACCCGGCATCCACAGCGGCACAAGGTAGTCCTTGATTCAGAACCAGACGCCACAGCGGCGCAAAATGGTTCACTGGTTCGGGACTCAATGCCAGAGTTCAAGGACTCGATTTCAAAGCTGAAGGTCGAAGGCGTCCCCCCAGCGGGCACAAGTCGGCAACGGTCCACTCGAACATGCCCAGATGCTATTTCGGATTCACTCGAAATTCATGATACGCCTCCCGGAAGGCCACTAGCCGACTTCCCCAGCCAGAAAGCACGGGTATCATCGAATTCCTAGCACTTAGCACAAACTTAACCTTTTTTCAGGTATCACGGGAGTCCATCAAGGTCTCTCTACCAGCGACTTAGGCATATGCAGCTTGCTCACCAGTCGGCATCCGTGTCGAGACCTCGAAGCACTCGGGGGCTACTGACGGGGGGAACCCATCTGGGTAGGCCCAGCACAGCGAGTCGGCACAACAGGCTCGGGGAGTTCCACGAGGGCCCACTCGGATGAAGGCCCAAGTAAGGCCCACACGGAAGCAACGTCCGAGTGCCATCAAGGAAGGCGTTACAACCTCATCAAGGCAGGCGTTTCGCTAGCATGAAGGCTGGCGTTACTCGGAGAGTTATACAGAATAAAGATGTCAATTAAAGTATGCAGTTA
Organism: Stipa capillata; assembly: GCA_019208055.1. Classification (NCBI taxonomy): domain Eukaryota; kingdom Viridiplantae; phylum Streptophyta; class Magnoliopsida; order Poales; family Poaceae; genus Stipa; species Stipa capillata. Next base: position 32,340 of record JAGXJF010002831.1, read on the forward strand.
CTGTAGCTCGGTCGACTGGCCGAGTCGGCATATGTACAGCCTATATAAGGCAAGAGCCCCATGCAAAGGGGGAGTGAGTTCTTCTCTGAGACTAGAGGCTAGGTATTGTCTTCAACTTCTAGACAAGAATCCACCATTTTTCTGTAATCTTTCTCACGCAAGACCAGTAAGAGAATCAGCAGGAGTAGGGTATTACCTCTGCCATTGGAGGGCCTGAACCTGGGTAAAAACGTCTTGTGTGAACCCGCTTAGATCTTCCACGTGCGTTCCCCAAAATCCTACTAGAAATGTATATTGCCGCGAAATCCCCGCGACAAGGTCCCGAGAGGGATGACCGCAGCGACCGCCACGGTGACAGCTCAAAATTGGTTCAGCTCCTCATGCATAGCATTAATCCAGTCTAGATCAGATAGAGCTTGACCTACATATACATGATGGGGTCTTTTTGGATCCTCAAAACCAGGGGGCTGTTCTACATACACAAGTTCAGCAATCTTACCTTGGAGGAAGGCACTCTTGACATCCATTTGATAAAGCTTGATGTTGTGATGGTTTGCATAAGCTAAAAGTATCCTGATAGCTTCAAGCCGAGCCACAGGTGCAAAAGTTTCACCAAAATCCAAGCCTTCTATTTGAGTGTAGCCTTGAGCAACCAACCTTGCCTTGTTCCTCACGATTTGGCCGTCTGAGTCCTGTTTGTTGCAAAAAACCCACTTGGTTCCTATGACATTGTGGTCCTTGGGTCTTTCAACAAGTGACCAGACTTCATTTCTCTCAAATTGGTTCAGCTCTTCATGCATAGCATTAATCTAGTCTGGATCAGATAGAGCTTGACCTACATTCTTGGGCTCAATGGTGGAAACAAAAGAATAGTGAGCACAAAAATTAGCAGTACGAGAACGAGTAGTCACTCCCCTATTAATTTCACCGACGATTTGGTCTACAGGTGATCCTTCTGCAGCCTGCTGATCACAGGGGGTTCGGGTTCAGCCACCTGAGTCACAGCTGGATGTGAGTCAGCTGAGGGTATCTGTGACTCAGTTGGCTCTTCCTGAGACTCAGCTGGGTGCATGGAGGCTTCTGAGTCCAGTTGATCATTGGCTGGGTTGTACTCGTACTCAATGCCATGCACTTCATCTTGCTCATCATCTGGGTCAAGTAGCTCAGAGACACCTGATGAAGCTGGTTCCTCAGCTTGAGGCCTAACTTCACCGGTTGACTTGTGAAGAATATCTACTTTCCCTGAAATATCATTAGCAACTTGCCCACCTTGTGAGCCATTAGATTCGTCGAATGTCACATCTACAGCTTCTTCAACAACCTTGGTGTTGGTGTTAAAGACTCTGTAAGTGTGAGATTCTGTGCTGTACCCAATAAAAATTCCTTCATCAGATTTGGATTCAAATTTAGAAAGACGTTTGCCTTTCTTGAGAATGTAACACTTACAACCAAATACTCTGAAGTAGGAGACATTTGGCTTCTTGTTGGTCAGCAACTCATAAGGTGTCTTCTTCAAGAGTGGATGAAGATACAATCTGTTGATGTTGTGGCAAGCAGTGTTGACAGCCTCAGCCCAAAACCTTGCTGGTGTCTTGTATTCACTTAGTAGTGTTCTTGCCATCTCTATCAAGGTTCTGTTCTTCCTCTCCACCACTCCATTTTGCTGAGGTGCATAGGGACCAGAGAACTCATGCTTGATTCCATGCTTGTTCAGGAAAGCTTCAACTCTTGAGTTCTTGAATTCTGTCCCATTGTCACTTCTCACTGCCTTCAGGTTGATATTCCATTCATTTTGGACTCTGACAATGAGATGCTTGAACCTCTTGTACACCTGTGACTTGTCCTTCAAGAAAAATACCCAAGTGAAACGTGACAAGTCATCAACAATAACAAAACCATACTTGTTACCTCCAATGCTCTCATATGTAGTAGGACCAAACAGATCAATATGTATGAGATCAAATGGAGAAGTAGTGGTCATGATATTCTTGGGTGGATGAGGGCTTCCAACTTGCTTCCCAGCTTGACAAGCACAGCATGGCTTGTCCTTGTTGAATTGGATCTGCTTTAGGCCTAGGACATGCTCCTCTTTACTGAGTTTGTTCAGCAGCCTCATCCCTACATGACCTAGCCGCCTGTGCCACAGCCAGCCTAACTGAGCTTTAACCATCAGGCAACATGGCACAGCTGCTTCCTGATCCTGAAAATCTACAAGATATAGCTTATCTACTCGATAGCCTTTGAAAACTTGTAAGTCATCTGTTAGTTTCTGAACATAAACCTCTTTAGGATAAAATGTGACTTTCATGCCAGCATCACATAATTGAGAAACAGATAAGAGGTTATATGAAATAGACTCAACAAGCATTACTTCAGTAAGAGAGTGTTCCTGAGAGATAGCAATTTTACCACAACCTAATACCTTGCCTTTTGAATCATCAGCATAGTTGACATACTTGCAAGGGAGGTTGTCTTTTCTTATCTCAGTGAACTCCTCTTTGCCTCCAGTCATGTGTTGTGTGCAGCAAGAGCTCTCTCAGACTCTTGGAGGACCAGTACCATGAACTCCAAGAGCTCTCTCAGACTCTTGGAGGAACCAGTACCATGAACTCTCTCAGTTCTGAAGCACTCAGGATGCAAAGCAACTCTCTCTCACTGTGGATGCACGCAGGCAACACTCTCTCAGAGACTAAGAGCTCTTTCTTCCGACAGCAGGGTGCTTTCTATGGTAGATGTAAAGGTTGAGGTCGAAACCTCCCCAGGTTCCCTATTTATAGGGTCCCTGGCAGCTAGCCGTTACCCTAATGCCACGTCAGACAAAGAGCCACCAGACACACCTATCTGAGACTCAGCTAACACACACTAGGTAACCTACTAGCCACGGCTGAGCTACCCACCTAAGTCTCAGATGCAAAACTCAGGTGGAGTCGGTTGCCTCAGGCAGCACCTGAGCACAACACTGGCTGGCTCACTACAATCCTAAAAACTGATTCAGGAGGATAATGGACTCACCACTGCCACTGACCAGCTCGCTCAGAATCTTCGCACTGGTTCTAAGCTAACAATCTGAAGACGACAGCCCTTGAAGACGCACAGTGAACCCCTTGACGCAGATCCACCAGCTTCCTAGCTCTTCCAGGTCTTATCCAGCTTGCAGTCACGGTCCTTAAACTCAATCAAGCTACCATCACCTCGCTTGCCCTCGAGCACAGCCTTGGCTTCCTCGCAACTGAGCCTCAGGAGACTAGCTCAGCTAGCCCTTCTGACCTTCACGGTTTCTCGCTTTTTTAGGCCTCATCATCACTCAGATGTTGTCTTGATCAATCACCTGTTCATCTAAATCCCTGTTCACACTCATTGTAAACGTTAGATACAGGTGAGGGTTGCCATTAACCATGAAAACCAAACCTTGGGGCTAGATAATCATCCTTCCACACTCCTTGGGACTGGATGCACTTTCAATGTGTCATCACTGACGGGTAGAAATGTGACCCGTCTGTGATGAGACTTACATACCAGGCTGTGTTTTCTATACATGTTTCCTGGCCTCATCAGTTCATTTTGCCTGCCACCTCTGAAAAACAGAATAACATCCCAGCTACATGTACAGCCTCTGCACAGCCCCAGCATGCACAGGACAATATATATCACAAGCATGCACAACACAAATTAAAAAAATTTCTGCATCTCAATGCCACATCTCAAATTTGACAAGTCCACATCTCAAATATATATATATGTAAAACACATTCGACATCGCACAAGTTGCTAAAGAATTTTGCACATCTCAGTTTCATATGAAAATGAACTGTCTATGGCTTGTTTCATGGGTAGAAAGTGCTAGCTAGAGTGTTTACACACTGACTACAAATGGACGCATTAGAATGCGATGATGCATTAGAATGCAATATCTGTATGTGCACTCTCTCTTATGCTCGGGCTTCATCCTGACCTCTGATCGAAGCACACAATCATGTCAGTCACAATTCACAATTTAACACGGTATAATCAGTATATAACAAAGTAGAGAGGTTTGGAAGGTAATACCTAGCGGAAGGCGTCTAATACATCACGTAGTTTTCTTGTGCAGTGTAACCGCAATAGAGCGTTGTCACCATTGTGACATTGCGTTTACACTGCACAAGACACTCTTTCCAAATAAAGTGTATTGTGCAGTGCAGCCAGTGTCACAAACACGACGGAGGGGGAGAACGGTGGCCTCCACCGGTGTCGGCACTGCTGCAAGGCGGAGGAGCGGTCACCGGCCTCGAGGAAGAGGCGGCGACTGGATCCGGGCTCGGGGGGCTCGGGGAGGAGGCAGCGGTCGGATCTGGGGTCGAGGAAGAGGCGGCGACCGCATCTGAGCTCGGGGGGGCTCGGGTAGGAGGCGGCGGACACAGCGCAATGCAAAAGAAAGCTAGGGTTTCAATGCGGCGAAAATGACTAGGTTCGGCATTTATACATAGAAGAAGTCATCACAGACGGGCCAAAATTATGCCCGCCAGTGCTGGTTTGCTCATCTTTGACGGTCAGTTTTCTACCCGTCCGTGATGACACTGCAAGTCATCATTGACAGGTAGTTTTCCTACCCGTTTGTGATAAATGATGTCATCACTGACGAGTGGAAAATCTACCCGTCACTGAAGTCATCACTGACGGGTAGTCCTTGAGGCTCGTCGCATATTCATCACTGACCAGTAGATTTCCTACCCGTCAGTGAAGTTATTTCACCACTGACAGGCACGGTCTACCTGTCAGTGATACCGATCCTGGATGACATTGTTTGTAGTAGTGGTCACAGCAACCTAATCCACCCCACCAACCACGAAACCAAAATCTATTCATGACTCAATCACAAAACCCCATTTCTTGCCTTTCTCTTCAAGAAATTTCAAAATCAAGAAAGAAAAAGGTTGATCCTTGGATATGTTTTGGATGGGATCAGTTTAGAGATGATCTCCCTATCACGTACTTGCCATATGACGAATCAAACCACAAAGAAGGCAAGAAAACGAAAATCAAAAAGAGTCATAGGGTAGATAGCCCAATAACACATAGGGATTGGAGAAATCTTTTTGTATTGAATTTTCGTGGGTTTTCTTGGTGTTTACAAGCCTCTCATCTAGACAAAGCACTTCTCAAAGTGCAGCTCTCACAAAGCTAATTAAAAGGATTGAGAGATAAGCAACTCTTATCCCTCCTTTTATAGTGGTGGAGGCATACCTCCCACCACTTGGGCCTTGAGCCCACTTAGATGGCATGAGCACTTAGCACACATCACAAAGCGTCTAAGTGACTCAACCACCATCCATCTTTCCTTCCACCTTAAGCAACTAACCCTAAACCGCTTCTGTCACGGACCCGGAATCCACATATGATTAGGGGAACGCGAAGTCGCCAAGGACCGAAGGACTCGTCAGCCCGGTGGCACGGTACCTGCGCCGTATGCACCGAGGCGGAACGATCCGACACCCGCCACGTGCGGGCCGGCCGGAAGCGACCAATCTTCCCCAAACCACATATAGATCCCCGATACCGGTGAAGGGGTAAGACCGCGTGATAAGTCTGCGCTCCGCGATAGTCATAGGAGGACTAGAGCCTGGGATATGCATCCCCTCAACCCTACCTAGCCACGAGATGCGACTCTGGGAGGATTCAGCTCAGCTCTGCCGTCAGCGCGAGGCGTGACGGTCGTAGGAGGCTTAGCGAGTACGGGACGAATCCCCTGAATCGACTCAACCAAGGCTACGCAGGACTAGTGGTTCGCTCACCTCTGCCATCACGAAACGCAATCCTAGCACGCAATAATACCGCTGCACAGTTGTCCACATACTTCATCACATACACGCATTGTACATGGACAACCGCAAGTAACAACTTGGATTACCACAGCACAAATTCTACTAAAGAAAGACTTATAGAATACATATATATACACATAGCGACTTGGAAGTCGATCACAATATACATTGTTAGAAACAGCAGCGGAAGGAAAACGGAAAATGCCCGAGATGGTGGGGAAACCACCTCCAAACAGCTCGCAACAAAGTTCCCGAGGAAATCGAAACCTAGAGTGGTAAATCCAAGCAGCGACATCAACTTCAATTGCTCCAAGAACCTGCCTAGGATAAACCTAGGTGAGTACAACCACCGTACTCGCAAGACATTGCTTATCGATTAATTAAAACATGGTATTAATCAAGTTTGACAAGTAATAAAGGTTCGCATGTTATAACAAGTTCAAATTACATACTAGGGATGAAATGAACATAAACTACACAATTTAATCTCATATTGTAGCAAGAGCATAGCAATGATAACCACATGACGATAAAGTAACTTACGAGCATACACACAAATATAACAATACGAATGTCATCATTTCCAATTTATTTGGGTAGCCCACACCCATTTAAAAATCTCAATCTTTCTCCTGGCAACGCCTGCCTCAAACTCCAATTCATGGCAACACATGCCTAACCGTCACCAACGAGCCGACAACCTCGGATATAAAGAGTGCAACACTGGTGGAGTTCACACTACTCCCCCCAGTCTCTGAGACTTACCTCAACTATATCGTAGTTTCGTTTCATTGGTGACATACGCGTTTTCCCTCGGGTCTTCACCGCCGACTCAGCCACCTCGGGTATAAGGAGTGCAACCCTGCTGGAGGTTGTGAGCTCCACGCAGTCTCTGAGACTTATCCCCAACATACCGTAGTGCTGGTCTCGGTAACACCCTCGGTTCTCATCTTCACCGCCGACTCAACCACCTCGCGTATAAGGAGTGCAACCCTGGTGGAGTTCACAAGGCTCCCACCAGTCTCTGAGACTTATCCCCATTATACCGTAGTGTTGGCCTCGGTGCACTTTCGGTTCTCATCTACGTGTGATAAGGGTAGTGTATGTGGGAATAACCTCCGACTGGGGCGCACAAACACAATCTCAATAATCTCAATAATCTCAATAGTCTCACTATCCACCAGTCGTATCCCACATACATGTCCCCTCGGCGCTCACATCTCACTTTATTAGGTTCAAGTTGAAAGGGCATCAGGTTAAAGTACCAGCCTTAGCTACTTCATAATAACAAGACCTACACATACTCATGAAGCATCCAGCACAGATCAAGCAAACATTCACACAAGCATCAAGTCAATCCAATTAAGTATGCCAAACAAGATTAACACACAATGAAATGATTAATCAACAAGCAATGGAGCTTGCCTGGAAGCCGAGTGACGAGGTATAACGTATCCACTAGCGTTCGTGAGGAAATCCAAGTAGCCAAACTTCAATAAGAAGCAAATAACCTCCAGAAAAGAAAAGAACAAGTCTAAGGAATTATTGCGAACATTACAAAAATACATGCGATGCAACTACGGTGGGTTAAAATGAAGTATTCATTCCATATTGGTCTAGGTTTAGTTGTGGTATGACTTTAATCAAGGATGAACATCTACATGAATGTATGCTTGGAATGATATGTTTTCGTACTGGGTTTGGGTGAGTTATGATACTAAACATTTTTAATTTAGCTGTTAAGCTAGATTCTCTAGGACCCTTTTTGTATTTTCTCAGTAAAGAAAAGAATTTCGATATTCTTATAATTAGCTGGGTGGTGAGGGCTCGAGGGTGACTAACGGGTCCGGGTTGCATGCATCTCACCTCTTTACTATTTGCCGCATACTAATATCTCAGTTGTATTAAGCACTCGATGGACTAGTTAGAAATACCTAGTATATAATAGCAGCTGTATTATGAAGTGAGGATGGGTATCACTTGGCTACGTGTATCCTAGTCCAGGTATGAGATACTTGAAGTAGGATTTAGGAACCTTTAATTCTGGTATTAGATTGCTACCGCCCTTACTTAGTTAATTAATTGCAGCTGTGGTACATCAGATTCGCTAAAGTCTTGTCGATGTTGCCATCCAATCTGTATGCGGGTTCTGTCGTTGCTTTCTTTTAGCAGATGCTAATTGGTAACGTGTATGCACCATTACTCAGTTATTTGATTGATGTATGTTTATCCGGCAAGTCATCGTAAAGCTTTAGTCCTTCACCTACCAGTATGTTATTTCTAATGAACGAGCATTAGGTTTGAACCAGCATTTAGTTGTTGAGTAGCCAATTAGTATCGTCGTTAAAAGCATGGAGTATATGAAACCTGGTTATGGCTAATAAGCACGGTCACTAGATAATTCTAGCGCAAAGCATAGCAATCGACTTACCATGCATCTATAGATCATCAACTTGGTAAAGCATCTAACATGTCAGAATCTGATTAATCTAGTTAATTCAGTCTAACTACCCTGGTTATTCCTCGATGGAGCTAGCAAATAGTAAGCTTGCCCTAATTAATATCTTATTCCAATTGGCTGTTCGTGAGGTCCCAATAATACAGCAATTGTGCTCAAAATTTATCAATCCCTGATTTGCTAATGTTTTAGCTGACCATGGAAAATTACCAGTGCATTAGTTATAGTGGTGGATGTTAATCATCTCCATTGCGTAATTGGTTATGAGGTCGGTTAGCATAAGCATTATAGCATGGTAGTATTTTCACTAATTAGAGCAAATGTTATAGAACAAGGTCAATCAATCGAGCTCTGGCATAACATGGTTTTGTTTCATCTGTTCCTCAAACATCTATAACATCCAGACTAACTAATAGCATCCTAAACAACAACTAATCCCATCACCTCTCTCCATCGAACCGTGATACAATCCCATCAGACCAAGCATGGCAAGGGTGTGAACCTTAGAACAAAGAAGAATGGGGTAGGGAGGGGAAGTGGTCAGGGACGAGCCTCACCCTGGCATCGTCGGTGGCGAGTTCAAGGATGGCGGCGAGGCTCGGGCTTGGAGCTGGTGGCTCGGTCACTGAAGAGGGGCTCCGGGGCTTGGAGCTGGTGCTGGAGGAGACGTGGAGGAGCCGGGGCGGCCGGGGCAAGCGGCAGCCGCGACGGCACTGAGTAGTAGGGAACCGGAGGTAGGCGACGGTGGCGCGGAGCAGGGGCTGGGTGGCTTGAGCTCGCCGGCCGACGGAGAGGAGGGGTGGAGGGAGGCCGGCGGGATTTTTGGGGGAGATGCGGAGGAGCAGGGAGGCGCTGGCCGGCGGTGCAGCTAGGGGCGGCGGTGAGGGAGGCCCGGGCGACGGAGGCGCCATGGGTGGGGTCGCCGGCGGCGGGGACCTGATGGCCTGCCACGCCGGGCGAGCTCAGGGGCGATGGGGCAGCGGGCTCGGGCCCGTTGGCCTCGGTGGCGGGCGGAGGCAGAGGCGAGGCGGAGGGAAGGGGGCCGGCTGGCCGGCGGGAGAAGGGGCGGAGGGAGAGCTCGGGGGCGGCGCGGCCAGGAAGCAACCGGGGTGAGCGGGTGGTGGAGGAGGTAGAGGGCGGCGCGACGGCGGCGGATCCGGTGGCGGCTTCCCCGGGGAGGAGCGCCGCAGGCGGCGCTCGGCCAGAGCCGTGGAGCGAAGGGCGAGCAAGGGGGGGCGGCTCGCCGGCAGCTAGAAGGCGGGGGAGCCCAAGGGCGGCGAGTGGCAGAGGAGATGGGGGCTGCTCGAGCGCAACTAGCAAAAGGGGAGGCGGCGGGGTGGTTTTGGGGAGAAGGCAGAGCAGGCAAGAATTGGGGGAAAAAGGGGGCTGCTGCTGTAAGGAGTGGATTGCCGCGTGGAGAGAAGCACCTGCCGAGTGGAGAAGAAGACCTGTAGGGGGGGTCCCACGGGCAGGTGAGAGGAGATGAGGCTTTTTCTTATTTGCTGGAATTCATGTATTTCCCGAATTATCATGGCCCTCCGTTTCGAGAAGATGGGAACGGGTAGTCCCGAAATCAGATTTCAGGAAATGAATAGTCCGTTTCGACAATCTCGACGAGACGGACGCAGCTACGGAGTCGGATCGTCCGTTCGACACTTAGATTTTAAAAGTCCAGTTTAGGTTTCCGTTTCTAAATCCGAAACCGAGAATAATTTTTATTTAAATGCGTTGCATGAAAGGATAAGGTAATTCACTTCAGGGTTTTGTTTGCATGTCCGGAACCAAATTCGATTTTTAAGATGCAATGCATGAAATGATGCAATAACTCGAAAAGTTTTAATTCCGACTGGAGAATATCATGCTAATTGACTTTACGGGTTTCGGGTGCTTACAGCTTCCCGGCCGCCGCCGTAGTTTCTTGGTTATGCTTGGTAGATTCCGCGTTTTTACCAAAATGCCTTCGCACTGACTTGGTCCTCATGTCCCGTCTCTACCCGCTTTCTTGTACTCCGCATACATGCTTTTAAGCCGCACGATGTCATCACCAACTCCTTGACCGCATCTCAGCCCTCCAAGCTATCATGCCGGTCCATATGGCCAAACCATCGCCGCACCCAACTCGCATCTGCACACAATAGACCAAGCAAAGCATTGCGAGCACAAGTTTTCCACTTGACCCTAGTCAGTCGAGAAAAATCCTTCATCCACTCAATTTTTCCTGGAGACAAATTGAGAAACTCAAACAATAAATCACATTTCATAATAAGTTCATATTTTAAACAATGAATTCATGCAACTAACAATTCAACTCCCCATAGATGGCAAAATATTTATCACAAAAATTGTCCACGCCATCACATGACTCACAATCTCCCCCTTGATGAATATATAGCCAACACTTCTAAATCAATCAAATTGGAGTTGGTTTAAGGATTTAAAAGCAATCAAGTTGCAAGAATTCAAACTTGGCCATATGAAATAGAAAGCCGCCAAGTGAATGTGAACAAGAGTAAGATCCAAAATGTGAGTGAAGGCTTAGCATATGCGATGAAACTCCCCCTCACTCCTACAACAAATGCATTTATGACCTACTCCAAATCAAAGCAACATCCATTTGTGATCAAGTTCAAAAAGTGCACACACATGCCTATCTTGCAAAATGTGCCATGGTATGATTGAACTACCATTTCTCCCCCTTTGGCACTATAGTCATCAAGGGACTTCACGCCTCCCCCTTTGACTATCCAATTATAGAATATCAAGAACAAGCTTGTATGCATTGAATGGAATGAGATTTTTGATTTGTCAGTTTTTAGCGAGCTTTGAGAATTATCCAAAAAGAGACACACAAAGACCTAATATGCGACATAGGTGCTCATCAAACCATAAAAAGAACTGTAGATCAAGAGGAGCAGCTAGCATCTCAAGTTCTTAGCATATTAAAGATTTCACTAGTGATGAGTTCCAGACTAGGTAGTCACAATTGCAATGAATCTAAACATGAGTGAAGTATGACAATCTAGTGCTAAGCCATGACTAGGAGGACAACCGATCAAGATTAAGACCAAAATACTGTACCACATGCTGAGTTAAGCAATCACATGATTAAATGGATTAGTCCACAACCAAAATACAACCCCCTGCACCTGGAAGTATCTTGAGTGATTCATCCTAACTTTTCACATTGAGTCCACATGATTATTTGGACTAGCCACAACCAAAGTACTACCTCCTGCACGAGCAAGTACCTTGAGTGATTCATCCCTCTTTTAGCATTTTTCACATGAGCATATGATAGATTTCAAGCATGTAGAGCAAAAGCTAGTGACTTTTAATGACAATAAGCATTCTCCGACCCGAGCCACAAAAGTCTAGGCATGTTAAGGCACTAGTAGTCCTAATCAAGATTACCATGAAGTCCTTTCTTTGACCAGTCATTAACAAAGATCATAGTTGTAATACTAGAGACATGAGCAGATTCAAAAGCAAAGGATTCCCTAGCAAGCAACTCATCAGTAGATCAAAGATTTAAGTTTAAGTTGTTATCCAATTAAGCTATCATTGTAGATTCTTGAGAGCACAAGTCAAAACATGGTGAAATGAGCTGGACATTCAAAACATGGCATATAGCGAACTCTAAGTGATCATTGTCTCATCAAGGATAATAAACAAAGCTCATGAAAATGTAAAGTGCACATGATATATCACAGATGATGCACGATGCACTATGCTACAATATGATACACAATGAGGAGACTCCCCTTCAAACCAGCCCAAGAGGATGAACAATCCCCAACTCCCCTCTAAGTGAACAGAATCGGGTGGGATCTAAGGGCTTGGTAAAGATATCCGCTAGCTGATTTTCAGAATCAACAAACTGAAGCACTACATCACCCTTCTCAACCTGGTCTCTAAGGAAATGAAACCGCACATCTATATGCTTGGTCCTAGAATGCTGCACTAGGTTCCTAGCAATGTTAATAGCACTAGTATTATCACAGAACAGTGGAATACTATCAAAAGATAACCCAAAATTCCGCAAAGTCGAAATCATCCAGAGAATTTGACTACAACAACTAGCGGCAGCAACATACTCAGCTTCAGCAGTAGATTGTGCAACATAAGATTGTTTTCTAGAGGACCATGAAACAAGAGAAGTGCCAAGAAAATGACAAGTTCCAAAGTGCTCTTGCAGCCTATCTTACACCCGGCAAAGTCTGAATCTGAAAATCCTCGAATCCCGAGAACAGAAGAACACGAATACCAAAGTCCAAACTCAAGGGATGATCGAAGGTACCTCATGATGCGCTTCACAGCTTGCCGGTGGAAGTCTCTCGGTGAGGCTTGGAACCTCGCACACAGGCAGACAGCGAATTGGATATCTGGTCTTGTCGCCATCAAGTAGAGGAGGGAGCAGATCATGCTCCTAAACTCCTTCTGGTTGACAACCTCTTCTTCTTCATCAAGACCAAGTGACATTGCAGTAGACATCGGGGTATTGATTGGCTTGGCATCGCTCATCCCAAACTTCTTCAATAGATCCTTGGTGTACTTGGCCTGATGGACAAAGGTGCCCTCCTTCGTCTGCTTGATTTGTAACCCCAAGAAGTATTGGAGCTCACCCATCAGGGACATCTCAAATTCTCTGCTCATCATCTCAGAAAACTTGAACACAAGAGCATTAGAGGAGCCACCAAAGATTATGTCATCCACATAGATTTGCACTATCAGAAGGTCATTGCCACGCCTAAGAAGAAACAAGGTTTTGTCTACCCTCCCCATTTCAAAACCATTTTGAATCAAAAAGCTCTTAAGTCTATCATACCAAGCTCTAGGAGCTTGCTTAAGACCATAAAGAGCCTTGGACAGTTTGAACACATGGTTAGGGTATTTAGGGTTCTCAAATCCTGGAGGTTGTTTAACATAGACTTCTTCTTCAATGAAACCATTAAGAAATACACTTTTCACATCCATTTGATAAAGCTTGAACTTTTTAAAAGCTAAAAACACAAGCAAAATACGTATAGCCTCCAAGCGAGCTACCGGTGCAAAGGTCTCATCAAAATCAAAGCCCTCAATTTGACTAAACTCTTGGGCTACAAGTCTAGCCTTGTTGCAAACAATAATGCCATCCTCACTTTGCTTGTTCTTGAACACCCACTTGGTTCCAATGATATTGTGACCAAATGGAGGCTCTACAAGCGCCCGAACCTTATTTCTTTCAAACTTTTCTAACTCCTCATGCATGGCATTGACCCAACTATCATCAGAAAGTGCATGACATACATCTTTGGGCTCAAAAGATGCAACAAAAGCTGAATGCGTAAGTTCTGAGGAAGGAATGGACCTGGAGCGAGTTACATGCTCAGAGATGTCACGATGATCTGCGTTGAAGGGTGATCCTTCTGGAGGCATTGTAGACCCCTGAGCTTATCTGGAACTTGAGTGGAAGTAGCCTCGGCAGCCTCTACCTCAGCTGTAGAAGAGGTAGGAAGCTGAGCTGCCGGTGAAGAAGGTGCCCCCACCGATGATAAAATCATTGGTGCTTGTAATACCCAGATTCGATAATTAGGGTTTGCCTCGCATCCATGCATACATGTCATCATATTCATGCATGTAAACACCCACACACACACCTTATTTAAACTAAAATACAATAAAAAGAAATTTTATAGAATATGTACATATCTCATCCTGGGTGGATATGTATTCAAACACCAATCAACTTATTTGAAGTATTCGAATTAACAACGTCATTAATAAAAGTGGGGGAAATCATCGAACTCTCCGATGAGTCCCCGTCCCTAGCTAGAATTAGGGTTGAGAGAATATAGCAACTTCTAGTAGATGAAAAGTTCTCAAAATTCACAAATAGTTTCAAAAGTGAAAACCCTAGTCCCATGTGAAATTTCAGAATTTTTGAATATGCCTAGGGCCGAGTTGAAGTGTAAACCCAAATTGAGCCCTAGTTTGAATTTGAATACAAACATAGGCCAAACCTTGTCCAAATTGGTTCAAATTCTCCCAGTATCTCTCAAATAATATTTTAAAGTCCCTGTAAAAAATTTCAAGTTATTTGGAATTAGTTTGATACATAAAATGATAAAGGGAAATGTGCTGGAATAAAGAAAAAAGAAAAAAGACAAAGGAAAAAGGAAAAAAAGAACCTAGGCCGAAGCCTACTGGGCCGCCTCGGCCGGCCCGCTTCACCCCGCCGGCGCCCTCCTCTCTCTCCCCTCTGCGCACGGGACCCACCTGTCGGTCCCTCCCGCTCTCTGCCGCCTCGGGCCCACGCGTCAGCTCGCGCCCTCCACGTCGCCGCCGCCCGTTCGCCGCAGTGGGCGGTGCCCCGCTCCGACAGCCCCGTCCCGACCGGCCGCCGCCCTTTAAAGCCCCTTTCGGACAGCGCCTCTTCTCCCTTTCCTCCCCTCTCCAAAACCCTAGACTCCACTGCCGAGCTCCCTCACCGCCACCGCCTTCTTCCTCAAAGCCGACCGGCGCTCCGGCGAGCAATTGCCGCCGATCTGGTGCTCCCCGAACCCCATTTCCCCTTTCCCTATCACCGCACTTCTCCCCCTAACACCTTTCCTCCCCTTTCTTTGCAGATCTGAGCCCGGAGCACCCCGCGCCGCTTTTCTTCTTCAAGCCCGGCCACAACTCCGGCGAGCTCGCAAAGCACGCTCTGTTCCTCCCCAACCTCCCCTTTTCTTGCCCCAAGCATCTCCTCCACCTACCTAACCTTCCCGTCCCCTCTGTTTCGCAGACCGGTGCCCCGAAGCTCCCCGGCGACGACGCCCCGTCCTCACCGCCGCTCTCCTCCGTCGCCAGCTGTGCCCCGACCTCCTCAGCTCCTCCTCGACCGCGCGTTGGATCCGGGGTGAGCTGCCACTCCTTGCACCGCCTCCCACCGACCTCACCGTCCCTGTAGCACCATTCCGGCGAGGCTCCGGTGACCGCGCCGCCGTCTGAGCTCCCCCTCCGGTGAACCCGAGAGAGAGAGAGGGAGTAGAGAAGAGATGGGCACGTGGCAGCTCGGGATAGGGTACCCGAGCCCCGTCAGCACCGGGAAGGGCCCACGTGTAAGCCAGTGAGGTTTAGTGTAGGGTTTATGCGGGTGGGTTAGCTCGGGTGCGTGTAGGAGTTAGGTTTAGGCGTGGGTAGGATTCGGGTGGTGTTAGCAATTAGGGTTAGGGATGCTGTGGGTAGGTTTAGCCGGGTGCGCTTAGGGTTTAAGCTTTAGCTCTGGGTGCACCTCGGGTAGCTTTAGCAATTAGGTTTTCGTGCAGTTAGGGTTAGAGTTGAGTTAAAAATCCGCAAATGTTCAAATGCCCATAACTTTCAAACCGTACGTCGGATTTTGATAAATTTTATATATCTAGAATCCTCATGAAAATCTCTACAACTTGGATGAAAGAAAACTTCACTTTGAACACATGCACTGTAGAGTATTTTGAATCTAAAGATATTAGTACCGTTTGAGGTGACGTCCTTCGATAAACCCTAATGCGACGACGGTAGCTCCGATTCCATTGATTTCAGTGGCATTAGAGTTGTATCCCCGCATACTTTCGAGATATCAACCTTTGTAATATGATCACCTACTAAGATCCACCACTTTTAGCCCTAATTCGAAGCCACACCAAGTTGGCACGCATGCACGATAGATCAGCGACGAAACCCTAACACACTATCATGAAAACCCTAACATGCATTTGGGTAGAACCCGGAGTTAAGCTGCACATATGTCACCCGATAAGGCGTTCGTTAGCCCCGTTTATCGCAGATCGGCACAAACCCTAATTTGACGATCGAAACTCTAACTTGCGCGATTCTAATTACTTTGAACACATAGCTTAGGTTACCTTTCACTATACCAACCTAATTAACACTGTTGCCATGCCCCGCCACTAACGGCGTCAACCCTAACTCGTCGGAGCACCTTAACGAGTCATGCATGCATTCTAGCTACCACACGAGCCTCCGATGAACTAACCTAGGGTCATGCACGTAATAATAACTCCTCGGCACCCACTAGTCACCCTAGACACCTGCATCCTTCATCAAACATTCATGCATACATGCTGGTTGTTAAGTGTTTCCTTACTGTTATTTTCCGGTATCGCTCGCTTCAGAGCCCGAAGAAGGAGACCACCAGGCTCACGACCTCACGCAAGATCAGGAATCCTACGACCAAGGCAAGCAGAGCTTGTTGCATCTTGTTATTATTATTTCATCTGCTTATCTACTTAGGCTTGTGGTAGGTTTGTTTGTTTGTATGTGAGGGTTGGAACTCCCTGAAACTAGCATGGCTAGGTGAGGTTGTGTGCGTTATGTTCGCTGTGGCTGCAAACTTAATCATGATGCCCTAGCAACTTGAATTTGATTAAGTGAGATGTGAGAGCCGAGGGTTTTGCATGATGACTACGGTTAGGTATGATTTGAGCACCTTGTTGAGAGGTGGATGAGCACCTTGTTGAAAGGTGGATTTATTGAGATACCAACCTGCGGTAACTTCATCGTGCATCTCCCTTATCACCCGCGTGGACGTTAGCGGCATCGAGGCTGGGGTGTAGTTGAGGTAAGACTAAGACCCTTGGAGCCTTGCAACCTCCAAGGGTTAAGGCACTCTTTACACTCAGGGTGATCGATTGTCGGTAATGATCCGAGAGATCAAATGAATGTGTGGTCGTGATGGTTCACGGTCAATGTGGAGATATGTTCTGTCCCAAGTAGTTGGGAGATGGCAGGTGAGAGCCATTGTAATTGTATTTTGAGGTGCACATGTGACTAGTGAGTACCATCACGTTCCTCCATTAAATTGCATGGGATCTGGTTTGGTAGGGGTTTCCCGTGATATGTTTTCTCCTGTCAGTGAATTGCTCGTATGGTTATGCCTTGCTAACTAGAATTGCACCATGTTTACTTTTGGTTATACTAGTATGTGTAGGACATCTAATCAAGCACGAATAAGTATTGCGAGTAATTTCGTACTCACCTAGGATATTCCTAGATCATTGCAGGTGAGCCAGTGGTCGAGGACTACTTTGGTGATGTTTAGCTGCTGGTTTTCCTTGGTTAGCTATTCGACTCAGGGATTGTTGTGGCTTTTGGTCAGCGGTCAATGCGCCGCTGTGGGACTCATTCACTTTTCTTCCGCTGTTGTTTAATTACTCCGTACTCGGATATGTTTCCGGTTATGACCGACTGATGTAATCTTATAGTCCGACGTGGACAGTTAGTAGTATTATCGTATCGTAGTGCTTTGTTGTAATATCTAATTTGTTATTCGGGCTGCCCATATGCAATGTGTGTATGATATGAAGTGTATGGGTATGCCGTGAAGGGTTACGGCTGTTCCCCTTTTTTTTACTATGTCGAGCAGGAATCGGTTGAGTGACCCGCTGGCTGAGATGCTGTGCCGGCCAGGCAGGGTGTGGGTGTATTCTACCGGGCTTTCGAGCGACCCACTAGCTTCCGAGCTAGGTTAGGTTGTGGGTAGAATCGCCGGGCTCCTCCGACCTTGCTTTGCGTGGTAGAATCCGGGAACAACTCTAAATCTTCACCGGATCAGGGAATCGTATGTGGTTCTGGGAAGTTCAGTCGCTTCCGGCCGGCTTGCGTTGGTCAGGTGTCGGATCACTCCGCCTCGGTGAGTACGGCGCAGGTACCGTGCCACCAGGTCGACTGGTCCTTCAGCCCTTGACGACCATTCGTTCCCCTAATCATATGAGATTCCTGGGTCCGTGAAAGTGCTGAACCCTCAGCTACTGTCGAAGAGGTCATTGGAGGACCAACAGCTTCCGCTTGAGAAGTGGAGGCATGACCCACGCCACTCTCAAAGTCATCTTCATCTTGGAAGATTTTCTCGGACTACTGCGAAGCACCTGAAAGCTCGGGTCTAGCAGAGCTAGTCTCATCAAAAGTCACATCACAGGACTCCATAATGGTGTTAGTCTCAAGATTAAGCACTTGATATCCTTTCAAATGTCCAGGGTATCCAAGCATGATACCATCAGAAATATGCGACTCGAACTTGTCGAGAAGGCCCTTCTTCAGGATAAAACATTTGTAACCAAAAACCCTAAGATGGGACACATT
Organism: Stipa capillata; assembly: GCA_019208055.1. Classification (NCBI taxonomy): domain Eukaryota; kingdom Viridiplantae; phylum Streptophyta; class Magnoliopsida; order Poales; family Poaceae; genus Stipa; species Stipa capillata. The sequence goes on from JAGXJF010002831.1 coordinate 50,697, forward strand.
TGGCTTCTTCCCAAACATAAGCTCATAAGATGTCATGTGCAAAGAGGAACGCAGAAAAACTCGATTTGACACAGAGCACGCGGTGTTGACGGCCTCGGCCCAATACCGTCGCGATGTGTCATACTCATCAAGCATCGTTCTTGCCATCTCAACCAAAGTCCTATTCTTCCTCTCCACAACACCATTCTGTTGAGGGGTGCGTGGAGTGGAGAATTGGTGCTCAACACCACGATCAGCAAGAAAGTCTGTGAAAGAAGCATTCTTGAACTCTAACCCATTATCACTATGAATTCCCTTCAAAGAGCTAGGAAAGAGATTCAAGAGCCTCAAAGCCAAATCTCGAAAGAACTCAAATGCTTCAGATTTATGCTCCATGAAAAACACCAAGAGAATCGAGAATAGTCATGAGAAGCAGCAACTTGTTTGCCATACTGATATGGGGCACAAACTAAATCCTTGACTGGTTTAAGTTTGGGCAAGCCTCTCAGAAGATCAAGACTGCCAACTCTAGTCAAGTGGTCAAAACCAACATGACACAAACACCGGTGCCAAAGTTGAAAAACTGAAGAGCTAGTGGCAAGAAAGCATCTAGACTCAGAAGAACTAAAATCAGTAGCAAAGACTCTACCAGGGCGAGAAATACCAAAAGCAAGTGCACCCGAGAGTCAAGAACACGACATGCATTCTTCTTAAAGCACACCTCATAATCATCATCAATAAGTTGTTAAACAGAGATGAGGTTGTATTTCAGTTTACTCACAAGGGCAACATCTTTGAGGATGTTGTTGTTGTTGACTTGCACTGCGCCTTTGTGTGTCACACGTCCATGGGAGTCATCTCCAAAGGTGATGAACTCATCACCGGACGTCTTGTTGAGGGAGGTGAACCATTTGAACTTCCAGTTATGTGACATGAACACCCAGAATCAACAAGCCACATGTTTACCAACCCTCGCCGGTCAACCTACACAACGGACCAAAAACGAGTGGACTCAGTACTGGGGTTAGTAAGCAAAGATTTTCGAATCCAGTACTGAGTCACTCGCTGAACAGGCACAAAAGATCGTGAGTGATTAGCATGCAATGCAACATCTTGAGCAACTCTACGACCCTGACCAAGAACGAGCCACGGAGGAATGTCACGCACAGGAGCACGTGAGCCACCTCCAAAAGGACGGTGAGAAAACTCTAAGCGACTTAAACCCTGTCGCCTGCTAGGCCACCAGAAACCTCAACATGTTGAGGCCTCGTGTGTATCTTATAAACACTCAACGCATTGTCGTGTCGTTGAATACCCCTAAGAGCACGAACACGGTCACGACGCTTCTCCTTGAGACGTCGAAAGCAGAACTCAACTAGGTGACCATCCTTATGACAATGAGTGCATTGGTATTTTACCCTATGCGAGGTAGCACCAACTAAAGCTGAAGCACTCTTGTCCTTAAGAGGTGAATCTAGATAGCCACCTAACTTGAACACTGTTCCCCTCTCCCCCTGAGCTATTGCAATCAAGCCTCTACCAAGAGGACCAATGGGATGAGGAGGATGATTCTTATTTTCTTTCACATGATTAAAACCTAGACCTTTGCCTGAGCTAACTCTAGACTTGTCTAAGATCATGTCAAGTTCTTTTCTACCTCCAGAAAATCTCTCCAAAGTTTTCTTGAGGTAGTCAACTTCCCTAAGCAAAGAAGCACAGGTAAGACAGACTCTGAAGCAGACACTCTGACAGCTTTCTCATATTTTTCTTTGTATGCTCCTAGTTCAAGTTTTAGAGACTCACAAGATACACAAGCAATGCTACAAGTCTCAGCTACTATTTTCTTAAACCTCTCTCTAAATGCAGCATGCATAGCAGAAATATCATTCTCAAGCTCATGGCAAAATGTGCAAGTAGAGGAATTAGCATGAGAAGCATCAACAGGTAGCTTAGAAACAGTAGCACTAGCAAAAGTGAGTTTTCTATAAAGCTCAGAGATGTGTCTCCCTAAGTCCTGATTTTCTTCAACTAGACTTGGGCATTTGTCACACACAGGTCTTCTCATTTCAAACACTAATTGATTCAATTATTTATTTCTACCTTCCAAATACTTGCATCTTAAACATTCGGAAGGTTCTTGAGTGCTCTTAGAACTAATGCTAGCAAGTTGATTCTTAGCATTTTTGAGTTCCTTAGCATGAAATGAGTGAACAATACAACCAGCAAGATAAACAGTTTTAAGCTTGGCTAGATTGTCAAATATATGCAACATGAAACCTAGAGCAAAGCACAATTTCATCTCATTCAATTCATTCAGAGGTGCTAAGCTAGAGGAAAATCCTAGAGATCCACAAGAAGACAAACTAGCATGTGAAGCCTCGAGCATATCAATCTCTTTCTTGAGAGAGTCTAAATCATCATCCTTAGAAACACAAAAGGAGCAAGGGCTCGACTTAAGTTTATCAAGTTCAATCATGGATGACTTAAGCAATTCACGTACACTAGCACACTCATCATCACTACTTTTTAGTTTAGCAATTTCTAGTATAAGAGAATTAACTTTCTTAGTTAGATCTTTAGATTTCTTGATTGAAGCAAACAAGGCATCATTTTGCACATCAAACATATCAAGCAGTTTATCAAGTCTAACACTGAGTTCATCAAAAGTGCAACTTACATCGCTTTCAAGATCTTCGTCGTCACTTTCTTCTTCGGATCTCGCCATGAAGCACATGCCGGTGAAGCCATGTTCTACCTTCTTCTTCCCTTTCTTCTTGTGCTTGGGCGGCTCTGGTTCATCCTCGCTTGAGGAAGAGGAAGATGAAGGAGAGTTGGTGCTGGTGCTGCTATCTCCAAAGGTGCGAGAGCTCGACAAAGGTTCCTCTCCACCTCACGCATCTTGGTCCTTGATCCAAACTTGTTCCTTTCCTTGTCCTGAAACTTAGAAGCAAACTTGTTTCTCTCTTTAGGATTGGGACACTTGGATCGAATGTGGCCTTTCTCACCACATCCATAGCAGGTGATGTCCGAGGATTTCCTTCTCCTATTTCTCATATTCTTGTATGCCCTAGAGAAGCATTTTGCAAATAACGCGAGCTCATCCTCCGGAAGAGATTCAAGTTGATCATCAGATAAGGAAGACAAGGCTGCAAGAGCTAGTCCATGAGAAGAAGAAATCATGCAAGTGTCAGAGTTGACACTAGGAGACACCATCCCTGATGGATCCGAGGAAGTGTTCCCAACAAGAGCCAAATTCTTGGTCTTTGAACCACTTCTATTCTCCGAAGTAATCTCATGAGTAGAGAGTTTGGAGAATAGGTGATCGAGTGTGAGAGTGGCAAGATTTGCGCACTCTTGGATGGCAATCTTCTGTACTTCAAAAGCGGGCTCTAATGTATTCAACACATGTCTAGCTATCTCTGAGTCAGAGTATCCCACCCCCACACTCCTGAGCTTGTTCACTATTCTTTCAAATCTCTCAAAAAGCTCAGAAATTGATTCCCCAGAGTGTTGCCCAAAATGATTGTATTCAACTCTATACTGATTCGCTCGAGCAATCTTGACTTGGTCGGACCCCTCATGATAGGTGATCAAGGTCGACCAAATCTTGTGAGCAGTATCAAGATGAGCAACCCACTCATGCTCCTTCCTATCCAGACCAGAAAGCAAGTAGTTGATGGCCTTGCAATTGTTTTCAACATCTACCAAATTTGTAGGCGTCACTACAGCAGGAAAAGCAAAGTCCCTCTTGATGATTTGCCAAATAGCAAGCCCCTCTAACTGGATAAAGACTCTCATTCAATTTTTCCAGAATTCCCAGTCCATCCCATTGAAGACAGGAGGACGAGTCGAGTATCCGTGGGAAGCCATGGCTTGCAAAGCCGGTCAAAGCTTATAGACAAGCGAGACCAGGCTATGATACCACTTGTGAGATTGGTGGCTTCCGACAGAGGGAGGGTGAATGTCGAATTCAACAAACTTTTACTTCATATAGTCATATGAATGACTAGTATATTTAGAGTAAAGCCATAGTGGAAAGACCCTCAAAACTCACGGACAAAATTAGAGCAAAGAAGAATCAGAACTCCTCAAAATGCACATCCGGACATTCTGGACTAGATTGTCCGGACACTCCGGATGTACAACCAGAGAATTGACTCCTCTCGGGATGATGTCCGGAGACTCTGGGTCCAGGCTCGGACACTCCGGGTTCAATCTCGGACCCTCCGGTTTTAGTCTTGGACACTCCGGGTTTGGGCCCGGATGCTCCGGATGTACCACCGATGGAATGAAGCTTCTCGGGATACTGTCCGGATACTCCGGGTTCAGGTCCAGACACTCCGGGTGTGGTATTTCAGAGACTTAAAATTACACACCCGGACATTCCGGGTTCCTTGTCCGGAATCTCCGGGTGTAGTCCAGAACGCAGAAAACCCAGATTTCCGATGGAACTTTTGCTACAATTTAAACCGTCCAACTAAAAGTGGTGAAATTTTGCAAATGAGTTTAGGAATGTCTTGTGACTATGAATCAAGTATTGATCCTCATAGAACTGTCACAAGACAAGACCTTTTTCATATTCTTCCAAGAACGTCTCAAAAGTTGAACGAAAAACAAATCTTCAATTACTTGTTGCTCGTGAGGATTCTTGATATGAAATCAATAGGACAATATCTCACATGTCACAACAACCTAATCCACCCCTCCAACCACAAAACCAAAACCTCTTCATGACTCAATCACAAAACCCCATTTCTTGCCTTTCTCTTCAAGAAATTTCAAAATCAAGAAAGAAAAAGGTTGATCCTTGGATATGCTTGGATGGAATTAGTTTAGAGATAATCTCTCCATCACTTACTTGCCATATCATGAATCAAACCACAAAGAAGGCAAGAAAACAAAAATCAAAAAGAGTCATAGAGTAGATAGCCCAAGAATGCATAGGGATTGGAGAAATCTTTTTGTATTGAATTTTCGTGGGTTTTCTTGGTGTTTACAAGCCTCTCATCTAGGCAAAGCACTTCTCAAAGTGCAGCTCTCACAAAGCTAATCAAAAGGATTGAGGGATAAGCACCACTTACCCCTCCTTTTATAGTGGTGGAGGCATACCTCCCACCACTTGGGCCTTGAGCCCACTTAGATGGCATGAGCACTTAGCACGCATCACAAAGCGTCTAAGTGACTCAGTTACATTATTCATAGCTGGGAAGTCAATTTGCCATACATATTGCAAGTATTCTCCCATTAGTGACGTTAGTATTATCCCAGCCCCCGCACTGTCGAGGGTTAAGGAACCGTCAAAGTGTAAGGTCATATTTCTGTGTTCTCAGCAGCTGAACTGCTAGGGTGGTCGGGCTCGGACCATTCGGCAAGAAAGTCAGTGAGTACTTGCGATTTGATTGCCATACGAGGAACAAAATGGATATCGAACTCTCCTAGCTCAATAGCCCATTTGGCGATTCGTCCTATGGCATCTCTATTGTGAAAGATTTCACCGAGTGGATAGGTAGATGGAACTATGATTTTATGAGTTTGAAAGTAATGTGCGGGAGACCGTTAATACCGTGTACAGAAGTTTTTGCACTTGTTCCTTGGGTCCATGGAGGACTTCACTGATGTAGTATACCGGTCTTTGTATCCTCTGGCGTTGTCGTGGAGCCTCACGTTGCACCACTAACATGCCGCTTACCGCTTGTGGTCCGGCCGCTATGTAGAGCAGTAGTTCTTCTCTAGGTTGGGAGCGACCAGCACAGGGGGGTTGTGAAGTACTTTTTGATATCTTGAAATGCCTTTTCTGATTCCTCCATCCACTTGAAGCCGTCGTGCTGTCGTAAGTGCTTGAAGAAAGGGTGTCATCCTCGGTCCCCGAGTCGAGATATGAATTGGCTCATTACTGCGATGCAACCTGTGAGCCTTTCGACATCTTGAATAGACGTTGGAGATTTCATCTCGCTAATAGCTCGTATCTTGTCCGGGTTCGCTTCGATTCCTTGGTGGGAAACCAAGAATCCGAGTAGCTTTCCGGCATCGACCCCAAAGGCACATTTTTTGAGGTTCAACATGATCCAGTTCCTTCGCAGGTTCATGAAGGTCTCGAGGAGGTCTGGGAGTAGGTCTTCTTTCTTCTTTGTTTTTACAACAAGGTCGTCAACGTAAGTTTCGATGTTACGACCGATTTGGTATGGAGGGCCAGCTGCATACCTTGTTGGTATGTTGCATCAACCTTTTTTTAATCCAAAAGGCATTTTCGAGTAGCAAAATACACCAAAAGAAGTTACACATGCCTATCTGGTGATAACCAGAATAGGCATCAAGGAGACTTAGATAGTCACATCCAGAGTTTTTGCTTGACAGGCTTGGCGTCGAGGTGAACTGCCAGCATGTGCTTGATCACTTCCCTAGGGATTCTAGGCATGTTGGACGGTTGCCATGCAAAAACGTTTGAGTTGGCCCAGAGGAAAGTGTCGACGTACAAACGCCGGTATCGGTGGTCCAGAAGGACCCCCTTTGGGATTCGGCCGAGGAGGCCCAGATCTACGGAGCTACACCGGAGCTAGAGCTGGGCGGTGTATGGAAATGGAAAAGAACACGGTGATTTACCCAGATTCAGGCCACCTTCTATGTGTAAAACCCTACGTCCTGCTTTGAGTGTATTTGATGTTTTGTGGAGAGATTACAATGAACTAGCAGCTCAGACGCTCCTGTTCGTCTTCCACTAGGGTTTGTATGTCTAAGACTGTATTGCCTAAGAAAAGATCTCAGGGTTGCATTCTCTCAGAGCTGATCCGATCTCAGCCCCCATTTGCATGGCCGCGGCTCTCCCCTTATATATCCGGGGGTCACCACAGTGGCCAAAAGGGAAATATCTTGCCATGAAGCTTGTCACGGAAGAAACCCGGCATGGGCGAGCCACGTCGGTGGTTAAGATTTGCTGTAGCGGAACAGTGCCGGTCACGCCTTGGTTGGGAACCAGATCACCATGATGAGGGCGTGTCAGGAGGTGAAGATTTGACGTCTCCTGACATGGGCTATGCTGCAACTACCCGGGCCCCACGGACCAGGTGCAGAGGGCATGCGTATGGGCGCGCGAAGGCGCGCCCTTAAAGTCAAAAAGGGGTGTGAGACCTCTCCACTCCCTCCAAGACTGATAGCTGACAGGGCTTATCACCTGGGGGATGGGAACCGGTCAGGACACTGCCCCTTGGTCCGCAAGGACTTGGAATAGACGGGCATTTAATGCACCCGACACAGGCATTAAATGCCCCTAGCACAGGCATTAAATGTGCCTTTTGGGCCACGCGGTTTGAGGAGGGGCCCTCAAGGAGCGCTCATGGCTGCCGGGATCGGAGGCCCCCGAGCACACCCTCCCGGCTGCTCCATTGTCTATGCGAGGCACTCGGCGCCCCGGGCAGGGGCCAGGTCGCCCTGGGTGCTCGGGGTGAGCCCCCGGGCACTTCTCCTCGGGTGCTCGGGGTGAGCCCCCCCGAGCAGTTCTGCTTGCTTTGTCCTGTGCGGGGGACCAAGTCATCTTGGGCCCTTCGGGAAACGCCATTAAGCGATGACTCGGGGCACCCCTTGATTTTAGCCAAGTGGAACAGTGCTCGGGATGAGCCCCCGTGCACTTCTTCTTTAACTCCCACGTCCTTGGCGACGTGGCGTCAAGTTGGGCCTTTGCCAGCGGTTTAGGGGACCCTGGGCCCCCGTAACGCCGACAGTAGCCCCCAGCCCAGCCACCAGACGATGACCCAAAAATTGGATGAGGCTGGGGGCGGGGCCTTCATTCTATGGGCCAACGAAGACGCCGACCCATTTGGAACGCCGAACGGTGGAACTGCTCCATTTTTTGCACGACGTGGGGCACCGCGCACCTCTGCCGAACGAGAAAAAGGTGCCTTGATTCCCGCGCGACGTGGGGGGCGCACCCTGTCAGGGAAACAGAATTGACACCGCCGCCCATGTCACGGAACGGTTCGAATTCTTGATTTCTTCTCTTTAAAGCTTCGTCATTCTCGCGCCTCCTCAACTCCTTTGCCTTTTTGTGCAAATGCCTCCTTCCTTTTCACCGCGCCCTTTCGCCTTCTTGCCTTCGCTGCTCACATGCCATTTTGCCTCCTCATCTTCCACGCCGCGCCACCGCCATGCCGAGATGCGAGAAGCGTCGTGCTCCTCTGCCTCCTGTCGTCGATGCCATCATCCCCAAGTCCCGCTTCCTCAACAAAGAAAGCATGGATAGGGTGGAGAAGCTGCTGGCTCCGCAGAGCCAGAGGGGGGCGGTGACGGCGAGGCCGGCCACGTACCCACCGTATCCGATGCCGGAGGAGATGGTGCTCTTCGCCAGCTTCCTCGCAGCAGGCCTGATGCCACTCTTCTCACCCTTCTTCCTCAAAGTGCAGATGGAGTACGGGATCCACCTCATCCATCTCTCCCTCAACTCCGTCCTGATGCTGGCCATCTTCGCCCACCTCTGCGAGATGTTCGTGGGCGTGATGCCTTCGGTCATGCTCTTCTGCCACTTCTTCGTACTCCGGTCGGCGGGGAAGAGCAGAGGCTCTGACCGGGTGGAGGCCGCGGGGAGCTGCAACTTCCACCTCCGGGAGAAGATCAGGGACCATTACATTCCACAGGAGCTGCGGAATAAGTGGGATGACTGGCGCAACCAGTGGTGCTACATCTCCACTGATCTGCACGCCCAAATCCTGCTTCCCGATGGGCCGGCGCCGGCGCACAGGAGGTCGTGGGAGTATCTGCCGAAGAACGATCATCTACTGCGACCGGTGGTGGAGCGGATTGCGCAGCTGTGGGCTGAGGGTTTGACGGCGACCATGGTCATCGTCGATTTTCTCCGGCAGCAGCTGGCGCCGCTACGGGAACGGGGCCGCCCGGCCTGGATGTACACCGGCTCGCGGGACATCGACCGGACGGTGATCGGCGAGGCGGGAGACTTTTCTCCGGACGCGCTGAAGGCGCTGTTGCGCATCCTTCTGGGCACCGGAGACATCGCAGTTGCTGAATTGCCATGGGTGGATCTTGCACTCTGCGTGAATTTGCAGCGGAACACGATCCATGCGGCATTACCAGAGTTCGACCCCAAGGGGATCAAGCCGGTGGACCCACGGAAGACGGCCGGCTCGATGAGGATTCTGAGAGATGATGATGACGCCGGCGGAGGGCCTACCGCAGGGGCTTCGAGGACTTGTGCCGCCCACGAGGATCCCACGGATCTGAAGGGCAAGAAGCCGCGGCCGCCCTCTCCTGAATCTTCTCCTTCACTGCCACCACCTTCACCACCGCCACCCCCTCCTCCGCCTTTCGGCCAGCGGACAACAGGCACCGGGGGTAGCAACTCTGGGCGGGGCAGCGCCCATCCGGTGCCGCCGGCCGGAGGCCCGGCGCAGGCGAGCACGGAGGCCGCCACGGATGCGGCAGCTGGGAAGAAGAGGAAGGACCCACCACGACCGACGAGCACGGGATTCGAGGTCCCGAGGGGCCACTGGAAGTACACGGGTTCTTCGCTGAGGTAAGACGAGAGACTCCTCCATTTACCTGGCCAAGCATACTGCTCGGGTACTAACCCGGGCTTCCTTGTGCTACTTTTTTTAGGGGGCCAAGAAGGCTCGGACCACCTTGAGTGCGGATCCCACCCCGAGCACTAAGGCTGCCCCAGGGGCCGAAGCGACCCCGAGGGCCGAGACCGCCCCAAGGGCTGAAGCCACAGGAGCCACGCCAGAGGCTAACCCCACTCCGTCGCCGGCCGTGACAACCGAGGCCACGAGGGCGGAGAGGACGCGCGAGGGCCCAGCAGCTCGGAGGATGCTCGAGGGACCGGCAGCTCGGAGGCAGCCCGAGAGCTCGCCGGGGGGTGCTCCGGGGGAGCATAGTTTTGACTGTCCCGCCGAGGAGGCGGGACTTCGCGCGCCAGGCTAAGGTGCCTCGGGAGCCCTTCCCAGAGGCATTCGACGCAGCGCGCGCCATGATCAACCAAGTCCAGGCCTCCATCACCACGGAGAGGAAGGCGCTGGAAGATCGGGAGGCCACTCTGGAGGAGCGGGAGGCCGCCCTCACGGAGGCCGGGGAGAACGTCCTCAAACGTGCTCAGATCGCTAAGGCTGAGCACCAGAGGGAGTCTGCATAGATCCTCCACGAGAGGCTGGCTCTGGAGGAGCTACGGCGGGAGGTCACGGAGGATGCGGAGGAGGTGGAGCTGCGGATGGAGCGGGTCACTCTCTGCGAGGCCAAAGTGGAGCGGCGGATAGAGCAGGTTGCTCTCCACGAGGTGGCGGCGGGCATGCGGGAACTCGTGCTCGACCAGCTCGAGCAGTCTCTCGAGGAGGCTGAGAACTCACTGGGCTAGTGGACCGCGGCGCTAGAGGATGAAGTGCAGCGGCGCGTTGACACTGCTCGCGCAGAGTTCTCCAAGGAGCTAGAGGATCGGGATCGCCGCATCTGGGACGTGGAGCAGCGCCTCGAAGATGGCCGCGCGACCAAGCATAAGCTCATGGAGTGGGTCCAGGAGCTGCAGGAGGAGGCGCGCTGCTGAGAGACGGAGGTGGCCGGGGAGCAGGAGGCGCTCCAGGAGTTGCGCGCTGAGAGGCTCGAGACCACTAACATGATGCGCGACATCTTCCGCCGGGCGCAGCGCGCGGTGAGGACCGCCGGCCTTGGCGATGTCACCACGGGGGAGCAGTCCCTCAACACCCTCGGCCACTTCGTCTTCGCCTTCGACACAATTGCTGACCGTCTGAAGACGGTGGCGGCAGCCGTGAAGGACACAATAGCTCGAGAAGGGCGCGAGCTGGCGGCCGCAGTGGCGGAGCATGTTCTGGCATGCTACTGCAGCTGTGACCCGGCCTTCTACTTGGAGCCGACGAGGCTCGAGATCGTCGAAGAGGAGGAGGAGGAAGCCCGTGACGCCGTCCACGAAGTGGCTGAGGAGATCGCCCAGCACTTCTCTCGGGAAGATGATGCCGGCGGCCCCGGGGGTGACGGCGAGGAGTAGCTCCTTTGTATCTTTTTCTTTTCGTTCTTTTTGTTTAAGGCCGAAAGGCCTCTCTGTAAGGAACTTGATTGTTGAAATGCTAAGTGTGGACTTGGCTCCACATAGCTTCCTTTGAATTTCTGGTGAGTATGGAATTGGCAGTGTGGACTTGGCTCCACACAGCGTAGCCTCTTCTTTTTTTGATGCATCCGGCTCTTGCCCGAGCAGTCTGCTCCGAGGACTCTAGCCCCCGAGAGCTGGACGCTTCGAACTTATTATTTTAACAGGTTGCACTGTGGGAACCCGAGGACCCCATGTCCCCGAGAAGCTGGAGGCTTCGACCTTCTTCTTGGGGATGTCGCACTTCGGGACCTCGAGGACCCTATGTCACCGAGAAGCTGGAAGCGCCGATGTTTCCCTCAATCAGGTCGCTCCCCGGGACCCCGAGAATCTCAGGTCCCCGAGGGCGATCTTTGGTGCTCGGGAGCGCGCACCTTCGGGATTAGACGCTCCTACAAGCTCGTCCAAGCACTCGTGCTCGGGATGGTTTTACGAGTGGCTTAGGCATCAGCGGACGTCTTATTGTATTGATTTTTTCTTTACTTAGTTTCAAAAGGTTCCTCTCTTATGTGGCGAGGTTCTCACGCGACACGGATCCCTTGCGCCGTAAGCCCATCTATTGGGGAGCTCCAAAGCACAAATGCAAGCGTGTAGGGTACTCGGGCGGCTTTTGGCCAGGCTGGTGCCCAGGGTTTGGAAACCAGGCGAGGCAACCAGGGCTTTGGACGATGACCCAGAACACTCCCCGTGACTCACACTGTTACTCCAGAACATCCTTGCTTTATGAACGAGCGGTGCAGGGGATTGTTGGTGCGAGAAACTATCCGCGGAGATGGTAAAAGAAAGCTTTAAAGTCGAGACAAACGGGGCGAAAGAACTTAGCTTATTTGTAGTGTTGAATCCATGGAAGCTTCTCGCCCTGGGTTTTTTGACTTAATATGGTCATTGTCTCCCGGGAACTTCACCATGGTGAGCCTGTAAACTCGTAGGCAATTATAGCAAGCTGCTCGCAAAAGATGCCACTGCTCTGAGTTTTTTCGAAACTCTCCATTGTCAGGACCCAAAGGCTTTTGAGACAGCCGACTGGTCGGGGGTACGAGAGGTAGAGTTATCCGAGTACTCTGAGGCTCGGTGGTGCTCGGGGCCATTCACCAGGCCGAGCACGGGTGGTCAGGGGCTTATTTGCCCCGACTCGGGTGTGCTCAGGGTACAAGTGGTCGACCGAGTACCGACTGCTCGCCAACAGAGACTAGATTACCCCGACTCCTCGTACTGCAGACCAGTCAGGATCTACTCGCGCAAAGGGGACACGGAAGCCCGATACTCGTGCGAGTGGCTTCTTTTGCAAGCAAGCGAGGGAATACAAAAAATTGATATGTAATGTGAATGCGAACACTGCTTATATTAATAATGCTGCTACTATTTAAAATAGCTTCTGATACAAGGGAGCCCCCGAGGATTGTGCGCGAGCGGCTAGGATACTCGGGCGGCCTCTGGCCGGACTGGTGCCCGTGGTGTAGGAACCAGGTAGGGCGACCAGGGCTTAGGCGATGGACCCGGAACTTCCCAAGACTCTTTGCTACTCGGGGAACTGATCCAATGCAAAAAAGGAAAGACTTACGGATAAAACTTGCGCAGATGCTCGATGTTCCACGCATTGGGCAGTGACAGGCCTTCGTCCGTGGTCAATCGAACAGAGCCTGGTTAGGAGACACCGGTCACTCGGTAAGGGCCCTCCCACATGGGGGAGAGTTTGTTCTTTCCTTCCAGCGATTGGACGCGGTGAAGTACTAGATCCCCGACCTCCAGCGACCGGGCCCGAATGTGGCGCTGATGATAGCGCCATAGGCTCTGTTGATATCTGGCGGCATGGAGAGCCGCTCGGCACCGGTGCTCTTCGAGGTAGTTGACATCATCGAACCTTCTCTGCTCCTGGTCTCCTTCCGAGTAGGCTCCGACCCGAGGCGAGCCAAGGGTGACCTCGGAGGGGAGGACTGCCTCTGCCCCATATATGAGGAAGAAAGGCGTCTCCCCGGTTGCCCTGCTGGGAGACGTCCGGATTGACCAGAGGACGGCGGGAGTTCGTCAATTCAGCCAGCACCGCACTTCTTGAGGCGATCGAAAGTCCGTGTCTTGAGTCCCTTGAGGACTTGAGCATTGGCACGCTCAACTTGGCCATTGGCGCGAGGGTGGGCGAGCGACACGAAGCAGACCTTGACGCCGATGTTTTCGCAGTACTCCAGGAATGTGTCACTGGTAAACTGCGTGCCGTTGTCGGTGATGATCCGGTTGGGCACCCGGAACCGGCTCACGATTCCTCAGATGAATGTGATCACGGTGTGCTTTGTGATCTTGACGACTGGCTCCGCTTCTGTCCACTTAGTGAACTTGTCGATGATGACGTAGAGGTATTCGTAGCCCCCGACTGCTCGGGGGAACGGGCCTATAATGTCCAATCCCCAGACCGCGAAGGGCCATGATTGGGGGATGGTTTGAAAGGCCTGAGCCGGTTGATGTGACTGCTTTGCATGGTATTGACACACTTCGCAGCACCGAACCAGCTCGATGGCATCCTGGAAGGCTATCGGCCAGTAGAAGCCTTGCCGAAAGGCCTTCCCGACCAGTGTGCGGGATGATGCATGGCTACCACACTGACCCTCGTGGATATCCGCGAGCAAGTCACGGCCTTCCTCCCGGGAAATGCACTTCAGAAAGACGCTGTTGGTGCCACGCCGGTAGAGATCCCTATCTCCTAGGGCGTAGCACTTGACTTGGCGCGCGATCCTTTCTGCTGCGGCATCATATTCGGGAAGGATATTTTCTTTTAGGTACCCCTGGATCTCGGAGATCCAGGAAGGCTCCTGAGAACAGGTGGCGAGCACAGGGTGCTCGCCGGGCAGCAGTAGCCTGACGGGATTTTCCACCGAAGGTGCTGCCTGGGTAGCCTCGCCTGGGCGCGAGGTTCTCCCTTCGTCTTGGTTGGCAGCCTCGACGGATGGTCGGGAGAGCCTTTCTTCAAAGGTCCCAGCCGGGACCGGTTCTCGAGAGGACGCCAGTCGCGATAAGTAGTCGGCGGGCTCATTGTAGCGGCGCGGGACGTGTTGTAGTTCCAACCCGTCGAAACACCGCTCCAACTTCCTGACTTCGTTCAGGTACGCCGCCATTTGTGGGTCGGAGCACTAATATTCCTTGGACACCTGATTGATGACCAGCTGAGAGTCGCCTTTGACAAGTAAACGACGGATTCCAAGGGATGCGGCGGCGCGGAGCGCCGTGAGAAGTCCCTCGTACTCGGCCATGTTGTTGGTGGCATGAAAGTGGAACTGCACGATGTACTGGAGTACTTCACCTGTCGGAGAGGTGAGAACTACTCCAGCCCCCGTGCCCTTTAGTGTGAGGGAACCGTCGAAATGCATCACCCAATGTTCGGCCCCTTCATGTCCTGGATTCACGGACAGCTCCTCCCCTTCGTCTTCAGGCACCGGTGTCCACTCGGCCACGAAGTCGGCCAGAGCTCTGCTTTTGATCGCCCGGTTGCTGAGAAAGCGGAGGTTGAATTTGGCGAGTTCAATTGCCCACTCGACCACGCGGCTAGTGGCTTCTCGGTTGTGTAGGATGCGCTCGAGGGGGTAGGCCGTAACCACCAGGACCTTGTGCGCTTGGAAGTAGTGGCGTAGCTTTCTCGGCGCAACGCGGATTGCGTAGAGCATCTTCTGGGCTTGTGGGTAGCGTGTCTTGGCATCACGTAACACTTCACTAACGAAGTATATGGGACGCTGCTGGACGCGGCCCTTGCTTGGGACCTCCCCAAGTACTGGACCCGGGGGGTCGGAATTATTCCTGAGCACTCCTGGCTACTCGGGTTCACTCGGGAGGTCGGACCCGGACTCGACCCCGCGCAATCCTAGCTGCTCGAATTCGCCAGGGAGCTCGGACCCGGACTTGGCCCCGAGCACCCCTAGCTGCTCGGATTCGCCCGGGAGCTCAGACCCGGACTTGACCCCCAGCACTCCTAGCTGCTCGGATTCAACCGGGAGCTCGGACCCGGACTTGGTCCCGAGCACCCCTAGCTGCTCGGGTTCGCCCGGGAGCTCGAACCCGGACTTTGCCTTGGACTCGTTGTTTGCCGGGAGCTTTGCCTCGAGCACGCCTGTCTGCTCGGGGTCGCTCGGGAGCTCGGACCCGGGCACTCCCGACTGTTGGGGGTCGCCCGGGAGCTCGGTCCCGGGCTTTTCCTTGGATTCGCTGCTTATCGGGAGCTCAGACCCGGAAGCTTCTGCCCTCATGGGAGTCGTCAGGAGCTCGGACCCGACCTCTCGCTCGATCACGAGGACTGCACTCACCACTCGGGGAGTAGCCAAGATGTAGAGAAGCAAAGGCTCCTCAGATCTCGGTGCCACCAAGACCGGAGGCGAGGTGAGGTACTTCTTGAGATCCCGGAGGACTTGCTCAGCCTCCGGGGTCCACTCGAAGCGGCCCGATTTTTTGAGGAGCTTGAACAGGGGGAGGCCCCACTCCTCGAGCTTGGAGATGAAGCGTCCCAAGGCTGCCATGCAGCCCGTTAGGCGCTACACGTCCTTGAGACGAGCAGGCGGGTGCATCTGATCGATGGCCCGGATCTTCTCGGGGTTGGCCTCTATTCCTCGGTTCGAGACCAGGAAACCGAGGAGCTTGCCTGAGGGAACCCCGAAGACACACTTCTCGGGGTTCAGCTTCATGCGAGTACTGCGGAGACTGTCAAAAATCTTCGCCAGATCCTCGAGGAGCGCCGCTTGGTCCCTTGTCTTGACAACGAGATTGTTGATGTAGGCCTCGATATTGCGACCTATCTGAGATTGTAATGTAATGCACATGGCACGCTGGTACGTAGGCCCAGCATTTTTTAACCCAAAAGGCATGCGAACATAGCAATAAGTCCCCACAGGGGTTGTAAATTAAGTTTTTTCCACATCCTTGAAAGATCGAGATTATCGACTAGAGGGGGGTGAATAGGTGTAGCAGTTTATAGATAAAGCAGCAGAAAACAATCAAGATTCAACTCTAATGAAGAATAACACAAAGTAAAGAACAAGAATCGAAGACACAAGGATTTAACCTGAAGTTCAAGTGTTTGGCAACAACTCTACGTCTTCATTTGGAGAGGCTGAGCACTTAGCTCCGAAGACACACAGTCTTCACCTTTTTCTCCTTGAGCTTGTGTCCACTTAGGATCTGCTCAACACTCTTGGTGGATCTTGAGGTGATCCCCGGACCTTCACAAACTTTGGAGGCGAATCCACAAGTTGGAGCTCTTCCAAGACGCCTAGCCGGCTAGGAGATGCCAAATCTCCAAGAGTAACAAATCAGATCTGCTAGGGTCGAAGAAGCTCTTGCTTGAATGCTCAATCCAAGTCTCAAATCTCTCAAAGGCTTTCCTCTCTCAAAGTAGATCTCAAGGAGTTAAAGACGAAAGGGAACACACAGTGGAGAGAATGTCTTTTTGCGCTAAGTGTCCTCCCGAGCCTGAGGGGGTCGGGGGCTATTTATAGCCATTCTGCAGAAAAGAGTCATTGGGCACAAAGATTCTCTTCCGGTGCAACCGGAAGACAAACCCGGAAGCACCGGGATTCAAACCAACAGTCAAATTTGAAGAACATCAGATGCACAGCGAAATGCTTCACCACAAAGGCGATAGGTCCAGAGGAAACGCGGTCACACCGGGATTGAAGAATGTACTCATCAGAGCAACTTCCAGAGGCAATTCCCGGTAGTGCCGACTTTGAAGGCGGTTGTGCCGGATATGAAGAAATGCTTCACAGAGAAGAAGAACGGTCCAACCAGGAACTTAACCTGGTACAACCACTTCAACAAGAAGACATAAGTCCAGAAGGGGTTCTCGGTGCAGCCGAAAGATAGAACCGGTGCAACTGCAGACATACGAAGAATGGGACTTAGTCTGAGACAAACTTGGCCCTAAGTCCAGAAGAGATTCCCGGTGCAACCGGAAGACAAAACTGGTGCAACCGAAGACAACTCAGAATGCAACTTAGACTAGGGCATCAAACGACCTAAGTCCAGAGAGGATTCCCGGTGCAACCGGATATGAAACCGGTGCAACTGAAGACAAACGAACAGGACTTGGTCTAGGGTAACATAAGCATATTCTGGTAGCACCGGTCTTCCAAACCGGTCATATCGATTTCCGGAATATGAAACTAGGGCAAACCCTAAGCGGCAGGGTTCTCTAATTCTCCAACACAGAGGCCATTCTCGGCAGCACCGGATTCAAGACCGGTCATGCCGCAATTGAAGCTCTTCAAGGTTGAGACAACTTAGTCCTCAAACCTTGCAACAGAGGCCAATCCCGGTACAACCGATTGTTCAAACCGATACAACTGAGAGTCAGTGTCTATGTTTCAGAAAGAGATTTCAAAGGATTTCTTTTGAGATTTAGACTGAGCACTTAAGAAGATCCTTCCTATAGCATAACTATCTGACCCCTCTTAATAGGCGGCTTGCCCTATAGACTCAAATGATCTTTGATCATATAAAAACTAGAAAATCTCCACTAATCTTCTAGATCCAAGCCTTTCTTCAACATCAATTTTTAGGGGTCGTCATTCACTAGTTAAACCAACCACTTGGGGACTAATCACCTGTGTACACTTAGTAAACCATTAGTCCCTTAATTGTTTGTCATTAATCATCAAAATCCACTAGGGGCACTAGATGCACTTTCAATCCTCTATCGACATACTAATCTGATGATATCCAGAGTATGCAACTAGAAAACACAAAAGATCGCATCCAGCGGTGGAGTCGACTATTTGATCAATGCGGGGTAAAGGGAAATGATCTTTTGGACATGCCTTGTTGAGGTTAGTGTAGTCCACGCACATCCTCAGCTTGCCGTTGGCTTTTGGCACAACGACGGGGTTGGCGAGCCAATCCGGGTGGAGGACTTCACGGATGAAGCCGGCGGCGAGTAGCTTGCTGATTTCCGCCCGGATGAACTCCTGGCGTTCTGGTGCTTGATGGTGCACCTTTTACCGAATGGGCCGTGCGTCGGGACACACGGCGAGGCGGTGCTCAATCACCTCCCTAGGGACCCCGGGCATGTCCGACGGTTGCCAAGCAAACACGTCAGCATTCGCCCGGAGGAAGGCGATGAGCGCGCTTTCCTATTTGGCAGCCAGGCGGCCACCGATCTTGATGGTCCTGGATGCGTCTTCACCCAGGGTCACCTCCTTGATGGGGACGGAGTCGTCTGCAGCGATCTTGAGTTTGGTCGGGGGCGGATCCGAGCACTCGGGGCGCTCACCGATATCCTCGGCCGCAGCGAAGGCGGCCGAGAACAACTGCTCGGCGCAGAGGAAGGAGCCTTGGAGGTCGGCTGGCACGGTGATCGTGCCATTGGGCTCGGGCAGCTTGATGGTGAGGTAGGCGTAGTGGGACGCTACCATGAACTTGGCGAGGGCCGGGTGGCCGAGGATGCCGTTGTACGGGAGGTCGAATTCGGTGACGTCGAAGATGACGCTCTCCGTTCGGAAGTTCTCCCTGGTCCCGAACGTAACCATCACGGACACCTGCCCGAGAGGCATGGTGAGGCCTAAGGTGACGCCGAAGAAGGGCATTGTCGGCTTCAGCTACCCGGGTGGCACCTGCATCTTCCTGAAAACCTCGGGGGACAGGAGGTTAAGTCCTGCGCCCCCGTAGATCAGCATGCGGGTTACCTTGATGTTGCACACTGTCGGGGAGACCACCAGGGAGAGGCAGCCCACACCTGACGTGTTCTCGGGGTGGTCGGAGCTGTCGAAGGAGATCGGGGTGCCCGACCACTTGAGTGGCCGGGTCGACCCGGTGCTCGGGGTCGCTGAGCACACCTCGCGCGCCATTACCTTAAACTGGCGGCGCGAAGTAGGCGTGGAGGCGCCCCCGTTGATGCACGCCACGGCCTCAGGTTCTTGGAACCCGAGACCTCCTTCTCGCTCCTCCCCGTCGCGCTTGTCGTCGCCGCTCCCGCGGTGCTCCTCGCGCTCCTTCTTGTTCCTCTCGGTGAGGAACTTCACCGTCCGGCACTGGGAAAGGTCGTGCCGGTCGGTGTGATGTATCTCACACCACCCACTAGGGCCCTGCTCGGGGGCCCTGGATGGCTTCTTGCCACCACCGCCTGGACCGACGCGCGGTGGCTTCCGCGCCTTGGGATCCGCCGCCGCGACGGGCTCGGACTTGCGCTTCTTGTTCTTCTTCTTCTCCTGCCCCCCGGAGGGACAGGAGGAATCCGCACCGTCGACCGATGGCTGGTCGGGGCACGGACTGTGCCATGCGCGAGCCTCAGCCACCTTGGCGCACTTGTTCGCGACTGCGAACAGATCTGCCATGAACTGGATGTCGCGTGTGCCCAGCTTCTCAAGCATCTTTTCGTCACGGACACCCTGCTGGAAGGCGACGATAACTGCTTGAGGAGAGATTTTGGGGATGGTATTGCGAACCTGGCTAAAACGCTGGATGAAGTGTCGCAACGTCTCCCCTTGCTGCTGCTTGATGGCGTGGAGATTGCTCTCCATGCCGGGGCGCTCGAAAGTGCCCTGGAAGTTGGCCACGAACTGGTGGCAGAGGTCCTCCGATGAGCGAATGGAACTCGGGGGAAGGTTCATGAGCCATGAACGGGCAGAGCCCTTTAGGCCCATGGGAAACCAGTTGGCCATCACCTTTTCGATCCCTCCAGCCGCTTGCACAGCGGTGGTGTAGATCTGGAGGAACTCTTTGGGGTGGAAAGAGCCGTCGTATTTTTGCGGCAGGTCAGGCCGGAACTTCTCCGGCTCAGCTGACGTGGTGGAGGTCAGGAGTAAAAGCCTGGCAACCCGCTCCGTAAAGCGAGGTGCCGACCTTCCCGACCGGTGGTGCGCGGACGCGCACCAGAGAGCACATACGACTGGCAGCGGGGCCGGAGGATGACTGGCCCTCGACAGCCCTTGCCTCACGTCGCCGCTCCCGTTGGCGCTCGATGGTGACACGCGCATCTTGACCTTCTTGCCGCTGGTTGATGTGGTGGCAAAGGTCTAGGCTGCCCCTTAGGATAGGAGAGGCGACCGAATGGTGGGACCCACCACGGGGCTCCGTCGCTTCACCACGTCGGGGACGTGGCGGTAATGACGGAGGCACCGCTGAGGGGCCATATTGGGGTCACCATGCCTCGAAGAGGTATGGGAACTCCTGGCCACCGCCTGACAGCGAGCGGTGTCGACCAGGTTGGCTACCTCCTGGAGCCAAGGGCCCACAGGAGATATGCCTTCCACCTAGATCGGAGGGTGCCGGAGGAGAAGCTGCACCGCATGCAGCGCGCCTGCTTCGCCCGGCTCGTCGAAGTCCAGCCGGCGCCGAACCGGCTGGGGTATCTCGACGAAGGCTGGATAGGCATGCGATCCACCTTCGCCTGCTTGGTGCCGCAACATTGACAACGCAGCAGCTACCGCTGCGGTGCCGCTGGGCATGGCACGACGCCCTCCTCCCGAGAGGACGCCGAACGCATCGAAGCGGATGACTGCTGTCATCCCCCACGCTGGGAAGATGACTGTTGACCCACCATGAGCGGCGTAGTTTCGAGAATTTGGCCTCCCCTACCTGGCGCGCCAGATGTTGATGTACAAACCCTGATATCGGTGGTCCGAAAGGACCCCCTTTGGGATTCGGCCGGGGAGGCGCAGATCTATGGAGCTACGCCGGAGCAAAATACACCAAAAGAAGTTACACATGCTTATCTGGTGATAACCAGAATAGGCATCGAGGAGACTTAGATAGTCACATCCAGAGTCTATTATCTAATCTATTCTAGGTAAAGGAAAAATGTCTTTAGGGTGAGCCTTATTAAGGTCTATGAAGTCTATGCACATTCGTCATTTCCCGTTAGCCTTCCTGACCATGACGGGATTGACTAACCATTTTAGATGCTCGACTTCTCGGATGAATCTGACCTTCAAGAGCTTCTCAATTTCCACTCTGAAGGCTTCCTTCAGGTTGGGAATGAACCGCCAGAGTTTTTGCTTGACAGGCTTGGCGTCAAGGTGAACTGCCAGCATGTGCTTGATCACTTCCCTAGGGATTCTAGGCATGTTGGACGGTTGCCATGCAAAAACGTTTGAGTTGGCACGGAGGAAGGTGTCGACATACAAACGCCGGTATTGGTGGTCTGGAAGGACCCCCTTTGGGATTCGGCCGGGGAGGCCCAGATCTACGGAGCTACGCTGGAGCTAGAGCTGGGCGGTGTATGGAAATGGAAAAAAACATGGTGATTTACCAAGGTTCAACCCACCTTCTAGGTGTAAAACCCTACGTCCTGCTTTGAGTGTATTTGATGTTTTGTGGAGAGATTACAATGAACTAGTAGCTCAGACGCTCCTGTTCTTCTTCCTCTAGGGTTTGTATGTCTAAGACTGTATTGCCTAAGAAAAGATCTCAGGGTTGGATTCTCTCAGAGCTGATCCGATCTCAGCCCCCATTTGCATGGCCGCGGCTCTCCCCTTATATATCCGGAGGTCACCACAGTGGCTGAAAGGGAAATATCTTGCCATGAAGCTTGTCGCGGAAGAAACCCGGCATGGGCAAGCCATGTCGGTGGTTGAGATTTGCTGTAGTGGAACAATGCCGGTCACGTCTTGGTTGGGAACCGGATCATCATGATGAGGGCGTGTTAGGAGGTGAAGATTTGACGTCTCCTGACATGGGCTATGCTGCAACTACCCGGGCCCCACGGACCAGGTGCAGAAGGCATGCATATGGGCGCGCGAAGGCGCGCCCTTAAAGTCAAAAAGGGGTGTCAGACCTCTCCACTTCCTCCAAGACTGATAGCTGACAGGGCTTATCACCTGGGGGGATGGGAACCAGTCAGGACACCGCCCTTGGTCCGCAAGGACTTGGAATAGACGGGCATTTAATGCACCCGACACAGGCATTAAATGCCCCTAGCACAGGCATTAAATACCCCTAGCACAAGCAAGGTGAGCCCCCAGGCACTTCTTCTTTAACTCCCACGTCCTTGGTGACGTGGCGTCAAGTTGGGCCTTTGCCAGCGGTTTAGGGGACCCTGGGCCCCGTAATACCGATAGAAGGTGATGAGCTCGAGTTCCTATTTAGGACTCAGGTTGGAGCGAATTCGAATCTTCTTGGATGGTTTCGCTGGGTCCACTGGAACAGCTTTTACCTCGCCATGGGTCTTTACGGTTGCCTTGCATTTGGAGCATTTATGCTCCTCTCCTCCTTGGTATTGTTTGGGTCTGGAAATTCTAAGGGACTACTGCTAGAACTTCTCGGGCTATCGTCTTAAACTGCCTCTTTGACTCGTAAGAGGCTGAGCCCCCAAACATATGCTTGATATTTCGTTCCTCTCTTTGGAATGGCTGGTGGCTTGAGTCATTGTCAGAATCAAAATCTCAACTATGACTCACCACCTGTGGGTTCTTCCCACGATGCTTCTCGGTCTCTGCCCTGACGTATTTCTTGAATAGTTAGCACTAACGGAGGTTGTGTGAGTCAGTTTTGTGGAAGTCACACCATGCCTTTCCTATTCACTCAGCAAGAGCCGGCTGCTTGTCTTTGGCACTAGGCTGCCAGGTGTGCTTCTCGGGCAGGTTGGCCATCACCTCGCTGGTCTTTGGCCTCTTCTCTTCATTTCTCCTAGAAAGATTTTTCTTGCACTTGCTTTTCGACAAGTGACCCTCCAGCCTGGAGGGAGACCGGTATGCTCTGTGCTCCTGTTCCTTGATGTACATCAAGGCTTCCTCGGCGTTCGTGGCTTTCTCGACGATATCCATCAGGTATGCGACTATTTTTGGAGGATGCATGGCAAGGTCTTCTGTGCATCTCCTGTTCGTGCCACTATGAATGAAAGCACGGATTATGTTAGGATCGTTTACCTCTCGTATGGTGTTGCAGATGGCACTGAAGCGTTTGGTGAAGTCACGTAGGGTTTTGTGTTTCAGTTGGGTAACTCGAAAGAGGTCGTCAATCTTGCCCGGACGAGCATATGTGCCCTGGAAGTTCGCTGGGAACATGCTGCAGAGTTGATCCCATGAATGCATCGTCCTCAGAGGGACATTGGTTAACAACGTCCTGTCTACCACTTTTAGAGCAGTTGGGAGGTAGTTGGCCATTATCTTCTCATTGCCACTCGCGACTTTGATGGTTGTAGTGTAAATCTGCAGGAATTCTTCCAGGTTTGTTGTTCCGTCATACGTCTCCACCAAACCGGGATTGAATCAAGATGGCCAACGCACCCTTCAGAGCTCTGGTGTGAACGCTTGACATTCGCTAATGGTTTTTCGAGAAGGTATGAATTCTTTGCTAACCAGAGCAGGAGATCACCCCGACTTCGGCTGCGATGCTTTGGGGCGTTCCAAACTAGGGAACACTCTTATTGAGACCTCAAGCTCCTATGCTGGTCGAGCTCATCGCGTAGGTCTTGGATCAGACGGTTGTGTACGGACGAAGGCTTGTACCTTCATTCGGCTTGGTCGGCCTTCCAGGTGGGTTTGTTCCTGGAATTCCTCCTTGGTCTAATTTTTCTATGACTAGTCGGAAGGGAGTACTTCTGCTATTGGAGCTATTGGTCATAGACAACAATAAAGAATATTTTGCTTGCGCTAGAGCTTGTTGTAGTTTTGCCCCTATGTTTTGTAACCATGGTACACCATCGGGAGTAGCGAGGTTGGTTGTCGAAGGCTGCAACAGCAGATTGTGAACTTTGGAGAGCTTCTGAGCAGTCTAGGATGCGTATACCTCTTCTTCTGTTCAAGAGGCATTTGGATCTACTGGCTTGATGACGTGGCCTTGAGGCGTAGCTGGTGAGCGTTCTGGAGAAAGGCTCCCGGTTTCTAGACAATGATCGGTTATGCCATTGTTCCTTGTCGGGTCATCGGGATCTCCCGGGTTATCTTCGATAGCGAGGAGTACACAAGAATCGACCCTGCTCAATGTGCATTCAAGGTCCATCATGTCCTCACCACCAGGAGGGGTTTCAGAAGTCCAATCTTGATCAGGTAGCTGATCGGACAGCACAGGTGACAATCCAGATATTGGCTTGTAGCACCTGTCCTGGTATCGTTAGGAGGTCCTAACTCAACATTGAATGCCCCAACACTGAACACCCTGGCACATTTGGTTCAGAAGCGGTTTACATCGCTATTAGACTCGTCATCAAGGGAAGAATCATCGAGATCCACGCAATTGATCGGTGGCTCTTGATCGAAGGGGCGGGCGAATTTGTCGTAGAAGCCCTCGTCCAAGAAGCCGGTTCTTTGTGGGAACCTTGTCAGACCTTGTGTTGACTCCAGTACTGTCTCAACAGGATTGACCGAAGAGCTCCCCACGGTCAGTACCATCTGTCGACGATTGATAAACCGCCGATCTTACGACAGTCATGATCAGAAAGATTTGTTGAAGGGTAGGGACCCCCGGGGTTGTTGTCAGGCAGCATTGGCGAACACAAGACAAAGATTTTATACAGGTTCGGGCCTCCCTGAGGATAATAACCCTACGTCCTATTGGTACATACTGAATATTGAGTAGAATACAAGGATTTGTTAGTGTCTAGCATAGATGGGATATAAACTTAGTCAGGAATCTCCTCAGGCTGATCTATTGGAACTCGACTTCCTTGAGGCGATGGATCTTCTCTAGGATGTTGGGTGGTGGATTGAGGCTCTGGGACGGCTTGGGCTCAATCTCTAAAGGCTTTAGCTTCTTCCTGCTGCTTCTCCATGTTCTCTTCGTAGGGCCATCGAGTCCTTTTATAGGGAGCACTTTGTGTCTAACATAAAGTCTTCTTCGACCAGGACTCGATCATCCTTAAATGTAGGGATAGACTTCTTAGTTTATGGTGCATCCTTGTATCCTATGAGAGGTCTCCTCATCTCCTAGAATCCTTTGCAAGGTACATCAGCTACTCCCGATATCTAGGGTATTATATACGGATACTGCCTTGCATACGGTATGGATATACTACTCATCATCAAGGTCTTCTCCGGGATGTCAAAAGGCTTAGAGCTTCTAGTCAATGATCTCTTAAAGCTCATTGAGGAGGTTGAGAAGCTTCTAGTCCAAGATGTCCTCTCTACAGGGCCTTTGGGTCCTTTTATAGAGAGTACCCCGTATCTGATATGGAGTCGTCTCCAACTAGGATTTCTACTATCCTTAAACATAGGGATTGACTTCCTATTTTAAGGGATGTCTGGTATCCTGCGGGCAGTTACCTTATCTCCTAGAGTCCTTTGTGAATACGTCAGCTACTCATGATATCTAGGGTATTGTATACGGATACTGTCTTTGTATACGGTAGAATTATAGTACTCATTGTCAAGCCCCTCATCAGGACGTGAAATAAGACCTTGAAGTTTTGAGGGAAAATTTGCCTAATCGCAGAATACATCCTGACTAGGTGTATTCCGAGTAGTTATCTTCGGTTTCGGAGTAGGATATCCGTTTACTCAAGATCTTGATTTTCTCCGAGTCATCTACTCGGGATATTGAACAGACCCGAGTAGCTATAGGAGCCCCCGAGTCATTCTCATCTCTGAATTGAAATTTCGGGTAGTTTTTGCTGATAGCATTCCGATCCGTAGATTGGGGACATGCGTCTTTTCATCAGTTTTTCAAAATTTGAACCGTCATGACAAAATTTGTGTGGTGGTGAAAGTATCTTTGTCTCCTTTTCTGCAACTGTCCTACTGACATAGGGAAACCATGGCGCACTGCCAGGATAGTGCACTATCATGTCCTGAATTCTCATGCCCATCACCTGGCATGCGTCGAAAGTTACTGCACGCGTTAAATGAGATAGGAAGTAACTGTGGAGAGTGTGGCCTAAGTAGGACTCAGAACCATTGTGAGGTTACTTGGAGCAACGAGATATAAGAGTTTTTGGGGCCCTTTGTGGTTTTTCACGCTTGCCAATTCTCCCAATCTCTTGAGCGCTTTGCCCTCTGCCATCCCAAACACTTCGTCTTCTTCCTCTCGCCTACATTTTGATCCGAAGATGGGCAAGAAGGAGACTGCTGGGAAGAGCTCATCCCTAGCTTAAGATAACGCATGAGTGAAGTCGAAGGTCAGCTCCGAGCAACTAGACAGTTCAGATGTCTCAGAGCGATCCAGTCACTTTATGGGGTCGAGTTCTGGTGCAGCTTCTTCCTTCCCCCGTCTAGCTTCTTCCTTGCCATGCTCCAGTTCCACGGGATAGAGCTCATCAATCTCAATCTGAACTCGATTGTGATGTTGAGCGTCTTCACACATTTGTGCGAAGCCTATCTGGGGATCCGTCCTTCCCTCGACCTCTTCTGATACTTCTACAACATGAAGAGTTTGTCGAGCAAGGTCGTTGGTGGTGCTGGTCTCTGACTTCGGGAAGGCAAGTCAAGGGAGTATATCGACTTCCCTGGCAAGAGTTCATGGTCAGCCTGGCACAAGAAATGGTTCTACTGCCAGCATCATGCTACCGAAGGCATAGGATTTTTGGGATCCGTGCCAAACCAGACCGGGACATGGTCGGAGGAGCCAGAACTAAGCCCTCATCTCCGATCACTAGCTGATGAAATTGCTGATCTCAAAGAACGGGGTTTGACAGCGTGAGGTGTTGCCAAAGACTTCATCAAGCGAGGCCTAAGTCCTCTACGTGCTAGGGCCTCGGGTGCTTGGGAATCTTCAGGTGATCTATACTCCACCCGGGGAGGTAAGACAAGTATCCTTCGATTCTCAGGGTCTTGGTATTCGGAATGAGCATTTTCCAATCTTGAATAGTTTCTTTTGTAGCTCTTTCACGCTCAACGATGTACCTTAGGACGAATGTCCTTCTCAATAAGGTACCACTGGCAAATCATTCTAGTGTGCTGGTGTCGATCCCTAGTATGCGTCGCGAGGATCGACTAGCAATTTTGTCGGTAAGTCTTATACTTTCCTGGTTTTTCTTTTCCTCCGAGTAATGCTAAAGCTGTAGTGATTGGGGGTTCCCTCAGCCCTAAGGCCGTGGGATCGCTGACCCGAGGGTCGGAACCTCAGGAGCCCAAGGCGAAGGAGATGATGTCGAGGTCCATTGTGTACGGACCTCGCACTCAATGCCTACCGAAGAGGGTGGTGTGGCTGTTCCGAGTGTAGCCTCGCTGACTACAACATCGTCGGTTTCCTCGAGCCCACCTCCTCAGCCTTCCCTCCAAGTATGCTGGTCATTCTTTGTCTTTCTCACGTTCTCATGGGAGTGGTTTCTCTTCTAACATGACTTGATATGTGCGCAGGGGAATCCTGAAAAGGATGTAGTCGTCACCCCGACCGAGAAGGTCTCGGTTGAGACGGAGTCAGTGGCGACTAAGGCTAGTCCTTCTGACAAGAAGGGGCCAGGCCTTGCTGGGTGGAAGCTTTCTTGTCGCCTGAAGAGAGAGAGGTAACCTTTCTTTTCTTCGATTTTCTTCCTGAGTTTGGGAGATTTGTCTTGATTTGTTGTATTACAGGTCACCGAGTTCTAAGGTAGTGGTCGATCCTGCCTTGGAGGATGAGCTTCTTGTTTCAGGCTCTGGCACAACTCCTGCACTTGAAAGAGCATCTAGGCCCCTAAATGGTTTTGAGAGAAATTACAGATTTGCATTTTCAGATGCAGGCAGCCACCTTAGCATCTGCTAAGAATGTTTTGAAACAGCTAATCCTTGAGAAGCAGAAAATGTTCTCTTACAGCTCTCAACCTATTTCAACATCAAAACCCATTGAGGTTCGCAGCTCTGATGCCAGAGATCATCATCTTCTTCAATAGATGTCTGAACTGATGGCTACTATGAGAAATGTGCCCATAGGACCTGCCAGGAATGCTCTGAAGGAACAAATCAGAATCAAGCGATAATTGCTGTCTCCTGAGCTCAGAAAAGAATCTGAAGAAGCCATGCTCAATCGTCGCATCACAAGAAGGAGATCTGCAACTATATTAATCTCTGATGCACCTCAAGTCCAGGAGTAGTCAGATGCAGAGGTTGCAATCATCTCTGAAACCTCACAGGGCTCCAAAACATCAATGAAAGAACAGCTGGTTCAACAACAAGAGACTCTGAAGGAGCTAAAGAAGGAGATGTCACCACCTGTGGCACAGGTGGCTGACACAGCTAAAGCTAGTATGCACACCTATCAAAGAAAGAGGAAGAAGAGCTCTAGCTCAATCAGTACTGGCACTCTTTCATCTTTAGATGTGCATAGACCAATATCCCCTTCACAGTTCCTGGTTTCTGAGACAGAGGAACAAGCTGCAGAAAAGGCTCATGTGCCCACATCATCACCAAAGGCTGGAACAGGCAGGCAGTAGAATAATTTTTATACTCTGCGGTATAAATTCTACTGCCCACTTTTTACGAGAAAATTGTTGATAAAACTCCAACATCCCAGTGCATTCTCCACAACTGCCTTTGCCATCAGTATCACGGCCAGTTGACACCGAGGTCACTTCACCTATTGCTCATCCTTCTCAGTCCCCACCTGTGGCACAGGCTAGTGACCTAGCTGTAGCAGAAGATAGCTCTAAAAGCATATCAGATGATGGTAGGGGTGTTTCAATGACCCCTTCAAGAGCAAGGGAGCCTCGATCAAACTCTAACAAAGAGTATGTAGCTGAAGAAACTTCTTCCAGCTCAGAGTCAGAACAAGAGGCTGCAGCAGAGTCAGAACCAAAAGTAGCAACAGAGGCAGAGCAAGAGGATAGTTCTCCAGAAAATTCAGATGATGAGGAGGACTTGGAATCAAAATACAGCTTTATATTATCCTCTGCTCTGAGAACTGAACAAGGACAGATGGAATTTCTACCCAGATCTATTTGGAAGAAGCTACCCAAGTGTGACCCTAAGAGGTCCAAGAGCAAAGCTGCATCTCTAAGCTCCAGTCCATACTTCTCATCTGACAAGGAATATATTGAATCAGCTTGCTCTAACCCCAAATTTCACAATGAAAAACAGAAGGGGGTCTATCATGAAATCCTATCAGCTAAAGGATTTGTAGATTGCAAAGCCATTGATTGGGAAGCTCTCTCAGACTCTAGGCTGCATGCTCTTCCATCTCTTATTCAAGCAGCAGGTCTTGAGTTCCTGAGCAATCTACAAGAAGGATATGATCCAGAAGTGATCAGAGAGTTCTATGCCACCGTCTGGGTAGAATAAGATAATCAAGACATCATGATCTGGAAGACAAGAGGCCTGCTCCTATCTATAACAGCTCCAGAATTCAACAGTCTGTTTAGAGCACCTGTGGAGCCCAATATGCCAAATCTTTTCAGATTGGAGCTAGTACCAAATGAAGTGAGAAGAAAATTATATCCAAGGAATATCTCCTTCCCAGGAAATGCTCCAGCAGATCATGAATA
The DNA here is from genome assembly GCA_019208055.1 of Stipa capillata. Taxonomy (NCBI): domain Eukaryota; kingdom Viridiplantae; phylum Streptophyta; class Magnoliopsida; order Poales; family Poaceae; genus Stipa; species Stipa capillata. Next base: position 80,063 of record JAGXJF010002831.1, read on the forward strand.
CTTCAAGGGCATTACAATCACTGCAAAGCATCTTGTGAAGATCCTCAATGTTACCATTCAACCCAAAGGAGGAAACACAGATGCAGTCTATTCTCCTGTCTGGCAAGTGCTGGTCCACATAGCAAAGAATCAACATTTTGACATTGCCAGATGCATTTTTCATGAAATAGATGCAGTGCAGAAAGACAAGAAAGCTAAGATGAGGTATGACTCATACATCGTGCACATGATCCTTCAGAGGACAGGTCTACCTAAGTCAGAGTTTGATATTTCTATCAAGACATCCAAGACTTAGCTCAGACCTTAGGTTGATGACAATCTAGATGAAGTTGTTGTTCCTGCCCTCTTTGGAGATATTTCAGATACAGCTATGCCAGGCCCCAGTGACACAGCTGTTCCAATAGCAGCTCAGATGCCACCTCAAGCTCATAGCTCTCAACCCCAAGTACCCACCGGTGTCACAACTGATATTCCTACAGCCGACCCAGCTGAACTGGTATATGTGACACAGGTAGCCGATGATGGCTCTCTCTCGTCCTCTCTGATGTCTCAAGCAGCTGCCAGAGCATACCAGAACAAGGTCATGCCTACTCAGCTTGCTACTCTGCACAAAGAGAATCTCCAACTCCGAGAAGAAGTAACCAGTCTGCATGCCAAGGTTGATCAAATGCAGACTCAACTCTCAGAGATTCTTCAGCTTTTGAGATCCAAGCCAACCTGAAGCTTCTTTTCCTTAACCCCTTTCTGGTGTCTTAGTGGCAAAGGGGGAGAGATGCAAGAGGGAGAGATGCAAGGGGAGAGGTGCAGCAGGAGAAAAGCTTATATAAGGGAGAGATATAGGGGGAGTGGAGAGCTTTTGCTGTGTATCAAGACTTGTTCTTAATCTGATTTCCTATGTCTTGAGCACACTGTCTTATCTGAAATGATGCAATTTACCTTCTGTTCATATGCTGATATGTGTGGATAATATTTTCTTTTGCTCTGATCATAACACATATCAAATGAATACTCAGAACATGCTTTAAAAGAAACTCTAAAGCTGCATCATTATCAACTCAGTTCAGTCTATTACACATGATACATTTATTACTCTGAACTGATGAAATGCAAGTTGTGAGAATATACTACTCAAGTTTTTTTAATTCAGAGGTGCATTTTCTTCTGATTCAATCCAGTGGAGAAACATCGACACTAGGTATCCAACATTTGGAGCTGAGTCGCGAAATGTAAGGTTCGGGTTGAGTACGGACGGAATGAATCCCTTCGGTAGCATGACCTGTTGACATAGCACCTGGCCGGTGGCTATGTGCGTGTACAACCTCCCTCCTTGGTTTTGTATGAAGTGAAAGTACATCATGATGGCCATGCTAATCCAAGGCCCGAAGCAACCTGGAAATGATATTGATGTATACGAGCGTAGAAGGAGGGCTAGGAGGAGCCAGACGCAGTCTCAAACAACACAGACAGACCATGCTGCCATGGAGGAGCATATAAGAGCAGAGATATCGAGGCAGGTGGATCTTATCAAGGAAGAATTGAGGGCACAGTTCACCCTGACTGCTGCAGCTGCGAGCCCCGGCAACCGTCGAAGTAGCTGCGCATCCGGTGGTCTGGTTGGAGATGAAGGAGGCAGCCAAGGATTACCGGTTGAGTGTATCACGGTAACAATAATAAACCTATTTGTTGTCGCATGTTCAATTATACTATGAACATGTCTTATGAAATCTTCACACTATTTTCTAGGAACCAACTCGATGCAAGCTCATGACCAAAGTGATGGGTGACAATCTCCTTGATGCTGCTTTTGGGGTGGTACGTCCTTCGGAGTCGGGGAGTATGGTGCATTGTGTGCCCCTTCGCCCTAACTTCGTGAAGGTTATGGTGGACTTTGTTGTTGATGGTTTCAAGCTCCTACCGGTGCCCGTGCCCGTACCTGACGAGATCACCATCCTGCAAGAGTCCGTCGGCACCTTGATCCAATGGCCGAAGAAGGACATCGTCCTATTGGACCAGCCTTCATCGCAGTCGGCATCACAGGCGTGCAAGAAGAATCCAACCCCCATGGAGCTTGTAGCGGAGACGGTGCATGAGAACATCCCTGACGTCGTCGAGTCAGTAGCACCGCCGCCAGAGGAGCATGGCATTGTGGCAACAACTCACCAAGAAATGGCAATTGCAAAGCCTTCCGAAGAAAAGGACGGAAAAGGTCAGAAGAGAAGCAGGACCAGCAAGAGCATGAGCATCAAGAGCACGAAGAGTGGGAAGAGCGTCAAGAGTGTCAGTCCACCATCTCCTGAGAAGATGCAGTTGGCTCTGAAATTCATTAACGGAGAGCCAATGGTGAATGAGGAAGAGTTGAAATCCTTGTCAACAGCATGTCAGCGATTGCACCAGTGGTACATGGAACAGAGCAACATTCTTCGAGGAGACACTGGAAGCAGGCCACAAAGCTTCAAGGTCAAGTTTCGAGAGGAGCACTTGTGGCACCAAGACCTCGATGGGGTGTTCTATGTGTACTTCGAGGACTTGTTTGATCTGCTAAGACTCGACACCCTCGAGCAATCCCTCTTGAGATGCTGGACATTGTAAGTCTGCTCATTCGGATCATAATTGGAATATCTACATATGTAGATGCTAGTTATAATATCGTCCTACAATTTTCTGTAGATACATGTATAACGAGGCCAAGACACTCAAGGAACCGGTTGGTTTCCTTGACCCATGCAGGGTCACGGATGAAGCCATTAGGGACAACGAAGAATTCATGCTGCAGTATGTTATAAAGGCGTTGTTGGCTCAGAAGGATAAGGAATACTTCATGTTTGCATACAAACCTGGGTATGTATTCCGCTATTTGGTTATTTTCAAACCAGATCAACATTTTGTTGTACCCATGACAACACATCTATATATGCAGCTTTCATTGGGTTTTGCTAGTCCTCGTACCAAGACGTAACAAGGTGATATACCTTGATTCTTCAATAAATCTCACTCGCGACTTCAATCCCATTAGGCAAATACTTGACAAGGCATTCTTGGAATTCCGTGGGAGGGAAGGGCAAAGGATCCGCACAGATTTAACTTTCCAGTAATATATATGTTATTATATCACATCTCCGCTAAGTACCGTTTCAATGTATATAACAATACATTCATTTCTAATTGCAGTGCAGACAACAAGTTAAAGGAACTAACACTTGTGGATTCTACATTTCCCTCCACATGGAGAAGGTGATGAGTTTCATCACAAGGAAACAAGATATCAAGGTTCGTTATTTTTCAATATATATTCATATATGTATTTGCATGTCAGATAATTTCTCCTCTCCGTCGTTTGCGAAAGATTTGGAAGGTAGAAGATGAGGGAGGCCCACTTGATGATCAAGCATTGCTAGCGCGAATTAGAGGGATTTTTGCATTCTTCATCAACACTCAAGTCCTAAACCCTCAAGGCGATTTCTAGGGTGGAGGTGTAGCGGAGTAGCTAGCTTTGTTTCAAAACTTGTGATAATTTCAGAACTTTGTGATTATTTCAGAACTTGTGATTATTTCAAAGCTTGCGATTATTTCAGAACTTGTGATTGTTGGTTGTGAACTGTGATGTGATTATTTGCTTTATTGTGATGTGATTATTGGCTGTCAGTTGCACTATTCTATGAATCTGTCATTATGTATGTGCATCTGTCAATTTTTCAGAGGGCATGGCTAGCAAAACCTAAGGCTAGCCCAAAATACAGGGAAATCATGCCCTCTGGACACATACATCAGAGGCGGGTGGTATAAAGGCCCGACTCTGATGAGAGTCATCACAGCCGGTTGGTATAACGGCCCGACTCTGATGTCAATCATCACAGCCGGTTGGTATAAGGGCCCGACTCTGATGACTTAGTCATCACAGCCGGTTGGCATAAGGGACCGACTCTGATGACTTAGTCATCACAGCCGGTTCGCCTAAAGGCCCGACTCTGATGACTTAGTCATCACAGCCGGTTGGCATAAGGGACTGATACTGATGACTTAGTCATCACAGCTGGTTCGTGTAAAGGCCCGACTCTGATGACTTAGTCATCACAGCCGGTTTTTTGGCAACCGATTGTGAACTTAGGGGTCATCAGAGACCATCCCGCACAGTCGGTTGGGCGAACCGCCTCCAATGGTCATTTTCACCCGCCTCTAAAGGCATGTTTTGTAGTAGTGACAGTGGCACTGATGCCTTGAGGTCAGTGGCCCTGTAACAACAGTTTTGCACAAGTCTGAAACTGGGTTGTACTAGTACACTTCTGTGCTAGTTTCCTAAAACCTAGAGCCGTAGTTACGTGTGTGCCATACCTGTGTCTAGGTGAACAACCGCTCTATGACTCAGGTACACCTCTGTGCCAGGGGAGAGCTTGAAAATGCTAAGGGAACTGCACTGCAATGGTTTGTCTGCTGCATCAGAAAACTGTTGGAGGTTCTCTCCTGTTGTGCATCAGAGTTTGTTGTGTGCGCTGAGGGCATGTAATGTGCCAAGACCGAGCTAAGTAGGGAGTCTACGTCAGTTAGGGTTTTACCTGTGTCAGCCACTGGTGACATAGGTATCGGTCTGCCTGAAGCCTTGTTACTGTTGTGCGTTGTGGTTAGCTGTGTCACCGGTGCCTGTCACAGGTGACTCATTTAATCCTATCTGCCATGAGTGTAACGGTCAAGTGCCTACGGACCCTATATATAAGGGACCAGGGGAGGTCTTGGACTTCAACCGTTGCAAGCCTCTTATCTCCTGAACAGAAACCAAACTTCTCATGTGTTAGTTCAAAAGAGTTAGAGCTTTGAGCTTTGAGCATTGGTTCCTCCAAGTGTTGTTGCTGCAGATTCTGCTACTCTTGGAGTGTCTACTCCTAGACAGGTGTAGGAGTCGCTGGTGATCACCCAAGCTTGTGTGGGTTGGCCCAGACATTTGTGAGGGTGATCTGAAGTCTGCTCGCTGCCAAGCAAAAGGACTTCCACAAGCAAAGGAGCGTGCCTGAAGTTTCAGGTACACGGAGAAAAAGGCACCACAAGTGCCGGCTATCTCTTCGAAGTAGTTTCTCCAACGGAGATGTACCACTCTATAAGGAGTGGGAACTTCGATGAAAAATCCTCTGTGTCTCTCTGTGTGTGTTTACTTTCAGCACTTACTGTTTGATCACCTGCTTGCTTGATTGTGTTGTTTGTTAGTGCTGTGATACATCTTTTCACCTGTGTTATCTAGCTGTGTCACAGTTGCTCTATAGCTTATCTCTGATCTGTACTAGTTACCTATTTCACAGTCATCTTTTATATCTGTCTGCTTAGGGTTTTAGTAAACCTGTGTTAGCTACCTGTGTGTCAACTATGTGTTAATCTTCATGTCATTTGCTACCTGAGTAGTCTATCTGTTTCACAGCTAGCTAAACCTCTTTACCTGTTAAGGCTTATGGTTGATAAAACGAAGTTTTTCTTTGAATTTGGGCTAGCCTCCTATTCACCCCCCTCTAGTCGGCTCCTGCGATCCTTTCACCTAAGGAGAGGACATCTTGGACAAGAAGCTTTTCAACCTCCTTAGTGAGCTATTAGAGATCGTTGACTAGAAGCTCTAAGTCTTTCGACTTCCCAGAGAAGACTTGTCGCCTTAAGGAAGTCAAGCCCTAGTAGATCAGCACAAGGTGATCCCTGACTAGTTATAGATCCTATCTAGGCTAGCCACTAATAATTCCCTTGTACTCTACTTGGGTTTCAATATATACCAAGAGGTTGTAGGGTTGTTATCCTGAGGGAGGCCCGAACCTGTATAAAAATTGTTGCTCTGTGGTGCTTCAGTGTGGTTCGATACGGCCCCAGGGGTCCCTACCCCTTCTGATCACGAATACCATAAGATCAGTGATTTACCAATCGTCGACCGATGGCACCGACCGTGGGGATCTCTTCGGTCGATTCCGTTGAATAAGTGCCACAATCATCACAAGATCCAACAAAGTCCACGTAGAGGACATGCTTCTCGGATGAGAGTTTTAATGATGACTTTACCCTTCCATCCAATTGGGAGCCAATGCCCAACTGTGTGGATCTCAGCGACTTCTACCCTGATGACGGGTCCGACGGTGATGTAAACCGCTTTAGGACCGAGTGTGCCAGGGCCTTCAGTGTTGATCTGGGATAACCTGACTACGCCGGAGCAGGCAGATCAAGCCCAATGTCAGGATTATCCCCTACAGCTTCCAATCACTTGGCTGATCGAGATCAATCTCCAGAGACCTCCGGCAATAGGTTCATGATGGATCTAGAATACACGTCAAGCAAAGCTAGCCCTCAAAAAGTCCTCATTATCGGGGATGATAACAAAGATCTGATGAGTCCCGCTCAAAATGGTGTTGTAGCTAACCTTAACCCATCAATTGGGGATCAACCCCCACGACAACCATTACCGATACCACAAGATCAGGCGCCCAGGCAGCCAGATCCAATTGTCTCTCAACAAGGGGCCAAGATCTATGTGTCTAGGACTGCTCAGAAGCATGCTGAGGTTCGACACCAGCTCAGCAGCCTCCGACAACCAATCTCGCCACCCTCCGACAACCAAAAAGTGGTTGCAGGATATGGAGGCGGAGCTTCAACAAGCTCAGGTGCAAGCTGAGTCTTCTCGATTATTGGTGATGGCCGATAGCTCTAATCACAGAAGAACTCCCTCCCGATGGGTCAGAGATGAATCAAATCAAGAAGGAAGGAATCCCAGGAACCAGAGTTCAAAGGAGGCCAACCGATCTAAATGTCGCTTCAGAGCCTCACCTTTCCTAGGTCACCCGATCTGGGACCTACACGATGAACTCGATCGGCATAGGTACTCGAAGTCTCAAACAGAGCATTGTCCCATTTGACACACTTCGAGATGTCACTATCACAATCAAGATCGATCTCCCACTTCATCCGATCAGTAGAGATTTCGTACCTTCTCGAAAAAACCGTCAACGGATGCCAAGCCTTTGCACCTGAACTTAGGAAGGTGCATTGGCCATCCCGATTCAAACTAGGATCGATTGAGAAGTACGACGGGACCACGAAACTATCCAAATTCCTATAGATCTACAACACAACCATCGAAGCTGCCGGTGGTAACGAGAAGGTCATGGCCAACTACCTTCCCACCACCCTCAAGGGGGCAGCTATAACATGGTTGACTAATCTGCAACCGGGAATGATCCACTCATGGGAGCAGCTCTATACTATGTTCCAAGGGAACTTCCAGGGCACGTATGTCTGTCCTCATAAAACATACGACCTCTTCCTACTCACCCAGTAGAAGGATGAGAGCCTGCACGAGTTCATCCGACGCTTCAGTAGCATCCACAACACCATACCCGAGGTAACCGATTCCGATGTAATCTGAGCGTTTATTCGTGGCGGTAGGGATCGTACGTGCATAGAAGATCTCGCCATGCACCCTCCAAAGACAACTGCGTGGTTGATGGACATTGCCGACAAGGCCGCCACCACCGAAGAAGCCTTGATGTTCATCAAGGAGCAAGAACGAGGGGCACACCGCTCATCATCTCAAGTGGAAGGTGACTTGTTGTGGAACAAGCACAAGAAGAAGTCCTCCAAGGGGAGTGGAGAGAAGAGGTCCAAAATTGGTGAAGTCATGGTGAACCTACCCGAAAAGCTAGCCCCTAGCAGCCCCGAGTCAAGGATAAGCAGCTAGCCACTGCCAAGCGGACAGGCAAGGTTTGGTGTGACTTCCACCAAACCGACACACACGACCTCCGTCAATACTGACTATTCAAGAAATATGTCAAGGCTGAGGCCAAGAAGCTCCAAGGGAAGGCCCCACAGGTGGTGAGTCATAGTCGAGATTTCAATTCTGGCAATGACTTGGACCACGCGCCTTTCCAAGGAGAAGAATAGATGATCAAACATATGTTTGGGGGCCCAGCTTCTTACGAGTCCAAAAGACAGTTCAAGATGATAGCCCAAGAAGTCCTAGCTACGATTCCTTGGAGCATGCAAGTAGTCAAGTCGTCAGATGTTAAGATCTCCTTTGACCAAAATGACTGTCCCAAGAACTACGTCCGGCCAGGACGATTTCTGATCATAGTCGACCCAACGATCAATAACTGCAGGGTCTCATGAGTACTCGCTGACGGAGTAAGCTCCTTGAACATCCCCCTCACCAGCGCACTCGATGCAATGTAGATCCCTCGCTCCACTATCAAATCGGTGACACATGCCTTCCACAGCATCATTCGTGGGTCCTCAGCTAGTCTGATTGGCCAGATCACACTCCCAGTGACCTTCGGAAAGCCAGATAACTTCCAAACAGAGAAGGTCCTATTCAGCGTTGTCAATTTTGAGATGGCTTATAACAACATCTTAGGACGATTGACTCTCGCCAAGTTCATGGCCACGGTGCACTGCGCTTACTAGTACGTGAAGATCCCAGGGCCAAAAGGGCTCGTCACGGTAAAAGGCTGTGCTCAGAATGAACTATATTGTGATAAGAGTAGCCTAGACCTAGCTGAGCAGCACCAGACAGGTAAAGAGACCAAGCATTTGAAGCCCAAGGTGACCATGAAGACCCATGGTGAGGTTTAAGACCGTTCCTCTAAACCCAGTGAAGCCATCCAAGATAGTTCGGATCGGCTCCAACCTGAGCCCAAAATAGGAACTCGAGCTCGTCACCTTCCTCCAGGCTAACTTGGACGTAATCACATGGCAACCGTCCAACATGCCTGGGATCCCCTAGGGAGGTGATCGAGCACATGCTGGCAGTTTATCTTGACACTAAGCCTATCAAGCAGAAGCTCCGGTGATTCACTCCCGACCGAAAAGAAGCCATCAAAGTGGAGATCAAGAAGCTCTTGAAGGCCGGATTCATCTGGGAAGTCGAGCACTCCGAGTGGCTAGCCAATCCCATCATGGTCAAGAAAGCTAACGAGAAGTGGCGCATGTGTATAGACTTCACGGACTTGAACAAGGCTTGTCCTAAAGATGCTTTTCCTCTACCTAGAATAGATCATATTGTAGACTCCATCTCTGGATGTGACTATCTAAGATTTATCGATACACATTCCAAGTACCACCAAATAAGCATGTGTCGAGAAGATGAGGAGAAAACCTTCTTTGTAACTCCTTTTGGTGTATTATGTTATTCAAAAATGCAATTTGGATTGAAAAATGCTGGCATAATGTACCAGCGATGTATGCAATTAGCCCTCCATAGCCAAGTTGGCCATAACATTGAAGCCTACGTAGACGACCTTGTCGTGAAAACAAAGAAAAAGGAAGATCTACTCCCGAACCTCCTCGAGACCTTCACAAATCTATGAAGAAACCGGATCATGCTGAACCCCGAGAAGTATGCCTTTAGAGTTGACGCTGGAAAACTATTAGGGTTCTTAGTCTATCATAAAGGAATCGAAGCTAACCCCGAAAAGATCTGGGCCATAAGCGAGATGAAGTCCCTAACATCAGTATGGGAAGTCCAGAGGCCAACAGGGTGCATGGCGGCACTTAGCCATTTCATATCCTGACTAGGAGATCGAGGACAACCTTTCTTCAAACACTTATGACAACACAACAGCTTCAAGTAGACGGAGGAATCAGAAAAGGCATTAAAAGATCTCAAGAACTATTTTTAAATTGCCCCTGTGCTGGCCGCTCCTGACCCAGAGGAAGAGCTGCTGCTCTACATGGCAGCCAAACCACGAGCAGTAAGTGGTGTATTGGTGGTGGAACGAGAAGCCCCAGAGACATGTCTACTACACCAATGAGGTCCTTTACGGACCCATGGAGCGTTACCCACAAATATAGAAACTTCTCTACATGCACAGTGCTGACGGTCTACTACAAGCTACGACAATACTTCCAAGCCCACAAGCTCGTCGTTCCATCTACCTTTCCACTCAACGACATCCTCCGTAACTGAGATGCCATCGAAAGAATCACCAAGTGGGCAGTCGAACTCATAGAGTTCCACATCTGCTTCGTGCCGCGAACAGCAATCAAATCGCAAGTACTCACAGACTTTGTTGCCGAGCGGTCCAAGCCCAAGCAGCCTAACAGTTCCCCCGCCGACATCATCGAGGTATCGACCCTCCACTTCAATGGATTACTAACCCTTGACGACTCAACGGCTGGGATAGTACTAATTTCACTAAAAGGAGAATGCTTGCAATACGTATTGCAGATTGATTTCCCGGCTACGAATAACATAGCTAAGTACGAGGGTTTGCTTGCCAGTCTCCGAGTAACGTCTGCACTTGGCATCTGCCGTCTTCTTGTGAGTGGGGACTCAAAATTGGTGGAGAAGCAAGTTCGCAAGGAGCATCACTCTTTGGATCAAATCATGGTAGCTTACCTTGTGGAGGTGAGGAAGTTGGAGAAGAAATTCATCGGACTCAAAGTACGGTATATCTGAAGGAAGGACAACTGCCGAGTCGATATCTTGCCCGCCTCGCATCCTCACGATCTCAATGTCCACTCGAGACCTTTGCAAAAAGGCTTTCGACGCTGTCCATAGCTTTGGCAGACGACAAGGTTGGTTCTCGGATGTCTATAGGGGCTACGGCCAAAGGAATGGTGGACCAAGAGCCCTATAACCATTCAAGGATGTCACCAGGTATTGACGCTCCAAGGGAACTCATGGGGCTACTTGTAGCTTTCCTCGATTCTGAAGATTCGTGGATGGACCTCATTCACATGTAACTTCACAATCAAAGAATACCCGAGGATGACGTGCTATCCGAGAAAATTTCCTGAAGGGCCCAGATGTATACCCTGGTCGGCGAGGTCCTCTATCGCAGAGGAGCCCATGGAGAGCTTATGCGATGCATCACTCGGAAGCAGGGTAATGAACTACTCGAAGAGATCCATGGAGGGGTGTGCAGGGCACAAGCATCTTTCTAAACCTTGGTCGAAAAGGCCTTTACACAAGGATTCTATTGGCTGATAGCTCTCTCTAACATGACCGAGCTTGTTAAACGCTGCTATCAGTGCCAACTTCATAACAGACGCATCCATCAGCCCACCCAAGCATTGCAGATGATTCCCTTGTCATGGCCCTTCAGGATATGGGGCCCAGTATCGCTCAGGGGCTTCAAGTTCCTTTCTGTCGCAATTCATACTTTCACCAAGTGGATCGAAGCTGAACCCGTTGCAAAGATCATTTTGGAGGCCACCAAGCAATTCATCATGAAAATCACTATCACAAGGTTTAGCGTCCCTAGTAGGATCATTACCAACAACAGCACCTAGTTCTCAAGCACGGCCTTCATCGACTACTGTGAGGAGCTCAGCATCAAGATCTATTTTGCACATCTAGCTCATGCACATAGCAACGGACAGGTCGAGTGTGTCAGTGGCCTCATCCTACATGGCATGAAGACCCGCGTTCTCAATCGCTTATCAGTCCACACAAAGGCATGGGTCCTTGAATTATCATCAGTCTTATGGGCACTTCAGACCACCACCAGTCGGGCTACTTGTGACACCCCTTTCTTCATAGTTTACAGGGTAGAAGCCATGCTCACCTACGAACTGAAGCTCAAATCTCCCCGAGTCGAGTTGTTCACCAACAAGGATGAATTCCTCCGACGATAGGATGACCTCAACAATATTGAGGAGCGACAGACCCAAGCATTGATAAGATCGGCCAAGTACCAACATGATCTCCGACGCTACTATGACTGACATGTCATACCCTACAAGTCAGAGACCTGATCCTACGACTCGTTCAGAACCAGAGCAACAGCAAAAAGCTGTCTCCAAAGTGGGAAGGTCCCTGTCAAACCTCGTGACCAAGGTCGTTCAGACTAGCTATGGAAAATGGTCAAGTCCTCACCAACTCTTGGAACATTGATCAACTCCAGAAGTTTTACGTGTAAGTACTAAGAGTAAGTTCACATAGCTGTTGCCCGTCCAGACCTCAACATTGCTCAGATAGTTTCCGACCACCATGTCCAGTCCTCACACCAAACCCTCTCACCCGTATGACAGGCACTTCGGTGATAAGTCACTACAGGTACCTCTACCTCGCATGGCAGGATGGCACGCTGTTATCATATCTTAATTCCTAGCTGTTATTATTTATAGTACCTTTTCTTTGACTGCCTATCTGAGATCCTCGAATAACCAGTCAGGGGCTGCATAGGTGCCTGGTATCGAGAAGTTAACAATGGCGTATGGCGCGAGTACCAATGACTCAACTCTCGCGAAATGAAAAGGGTTTCGCGCTACAGTCTCGTGGGACTTAAGGAAAGCCCCTTATCACGTCTACTAGTGTCGGGGAGCCACTGAGCCCTCCACTTGACTAGACCTAAGGTTTGGCTGACTGAAATCCCTGGCTAGTAGCAACATTCCCCAACCCAGAACGAGGGGAGAGAAGGAGGTATGGACATTGTGCATTGGAGGGAGAAGCTCGTACCATACCCTCGACATGACTCACCAACTGGTTTGAACGGAAGATACTCTGGATAAGCACTAAGGTTTCATCAATAGATCGGTTGTGACTCATTGCATGGGTACCTACATTTCTTTCCCTACCAAAAGCAAAGGGTTCCGAGCTACGGTCTTGTGGGACTTAAGGAAAGCCCCTTATTGTGTCTACAAGTGTCGGGGAGCCACTGAATCCTCCACTTGACTAGACCTAAGGTCCGGCCAACCAAAATCCCTGACTTGTAGCAATTTTCCCTGACTCGGGCCAAGAAAAGATGCTAAGTTACTAAGTGTAAACATTGTTGCAACGTACCATATGAGTACTTTCAAATAAGAAACTCAAATACTAATGCAAAAATGCCAGTTCTTTATTTAAGCAAGTGGGGCATCATCATCTAGTACATGAAGCCATTTCACAAAGACATGGGTGGCATCCGACATCACTGACACAGCTAGTCGTTCTCCACGTCATCCTTCCGCAGGAGGTCGTCGCAGAGAACTCTAAAATCGAATGCAGATTCACACGCCTTGATAAGGGCTAGCGCCATGGCCACCGCGTCCTCGACTCCTTGTCGAAGCTCTTGGGAGAGGAGAGCTGCCGAATGCCCAAGTCAGCTCTGCCAATTGAGTGGTAGGCCCCTTGGTAGGCTGGACTGGCACTCTGACCTCTCCCAGGCCAGAGTCGAGAAGGTCCATGGCAAACATAAGCTTGCCCTCAATGAACGAAGCCCATGCCTCTACCCTAGACAGTCGCCCCTACAACTCCTTTAGCTCATGGGCCAATCGTGTCACCTGCGGCTGCAGCGGTGACTTCTTGGGCTCCAGCTTGGATTCATGGGCCTCGGACTAGTCCAGCTGCTCCTTCAGCCGCTGAACCTTAGAGTCGGCGGAGTTCCATCTGACCGTAGCAAGCTGGAAAGGAGTACCAAGTCAGTGACCGATAAGGAAGGGAAGAAATCCCTAAGACAAGTTCTCCGAGTACTTACCTCCATAAGGGGCCTCATAAGCTCCATCAGGTCCAGCCTGCCGTCGAGTAGGGACTCAACCAACGGATGCAGCTCCAAGGAGTACTTCCCCTTGGTGGAAGTCCGCGCCACCTTTGATGGTGGAGGGGCGATGTCCTCAGCAGGGGTACCGACCTTCTTCTGAGCTGATGACTTGAGAAATGCTAAGGCGGAAAGGATCGTAGGTGCCGACTAGAGGGGGGTGAATAAGAGGCTAACCAATTTTAAACAAATTCTTCTCTTTATCAAGATTAATGCTTAACAGGTTTAGAGGATGAGCTAGCTGTGTGACAGGTCAACTACTGAGGCAGAATTTGATATGTAAATTAACACACAACTATCACACAGGTGGCTAACATAGGTAAACAGAAAGCCCTAAATAGATGAATAAGACAGATGGCTGTGTAACAGATAACTGGCACAGACATGAGATAAGCAATACAACAACTGTGACACAGCTAGATTAACATAGGCAATGATAAAGAATTGCAGCTAGATTGAATATGACAGTAAATCACATAAGCATGCAAATCAGATGAGCAAGTAAGTACTGAATGTAAAGTGCTCAGAGAAAGAAGGGATTTTTCACCGAAGTTCCCACTCTTTTCAGAGATGGTACGTCTCCGTTGGAGAGGCTACTCCGAAGAGATCGCTAGCACTAAATCGTGCTTGTTCTTCAAGTACCTGAGTTTTCAGGTCTCTTTCTCTTGCTTGTGGAAGTCCTTTAGCCTTGCAGCAGGTAGACTTCCAATCACTTCACAAACTACTGCACCAGCCCACACAAGCTTGGGTAGTCACAACAACTCCTACACATAGACACTCCAAGAAAGAATTTGCAACAACAACCCTTGGAGGAACCAGTGCTCATTGGTCAAAGCCCTAACTCTCACTTGAACTAAGACTTAGGAAGGTTTGCTTCTGTTCAAGAGAAAAGAGGTTTGCAACGGTCGAAATGGATTGCAGAGATTTGGCAAAGGTTGAGGTCTGAGACCTCCCCTGGTCCTCTATATATAGAGTCCACAGGCACCTGACCGTTACACTCATGCCACGTAGGATTAAGTGGGTCACTGGTGACAGGCATCGGTGACACAGCTAATCACGACGCACAATGGTAACCGGCTCAGGTAGACCGACACCTGTGTCACTGGAGGCTGACACAGGTGAAACCCTAACTGACATATCCTCACTACTCAGCTCGGTCTTGGCACACTACATGCCCTCAGCGCACACACTAACTCTGATACCTTCTTAGGAGAGAACCTCCAACAGTCTTCTGACTTGGCAGACAGACTATTGCAGTGCAATTCCCTTAGCATTTACAAGCTCTCTCCTGGAAAAGAGATGTACCTGAGTCATAGAGTGGTAGTTCACTTGTGACACAGCTGTGCCACACAGGTAACTTTGGCTCTAGGGTTTTAGGAAGCTAGCACAGTAGTGTGCTAGCACAACCCAGTTTCACACTTGTGTAAAATTGTTGTTACAGGGCCACTGACCTCAAGGCATCAGTGCCACTGTCCAACACTCTGAGCATTGAGCAAAAGGAACTCCAAGGAATCATTGCTACTTCATCCTTCTTAGTAGTACAGGTGTTTCCTAAGGACTCAAGAAAACTAGCAAGAATGTCTTACTGCTGCTTGGCCAATTTATCCTTCAATGATGACTTTGAGGATTGAGAGGTCTTAGAGATAATGGGGACATCATCATCAATATCCACTGTCTCGGTTCTCTTTCTCTTGTAGTTAGGAAGGGGCATCTTGGCAGCTTCTTTCCTATTCTCAGGTGACAATATCTGTTGTAAGGATTTTATTTCTTGTAGCAAGGCTTTTCTATTAGGACCTTGAGAAAGAGCTATCATCTTCATAGTTAGGTCCTGAATCTGATTCACCAGATGGGTGTCTCTTGCTGATATAGAGAAACTTGCCCCAGTGGACGTAGCTGTGGGATCAGGTGATGACACTGACACTGACACAGCTGGTGTCTTGGAAGATAGGAGCTACTGCTTCTCCATGATTTGTCTTCTGACAGCCTACCTCTCTGAATCTGACTTAGCAACTTGCATTTGGAGGTGAAGGGTAGCTATCTCATTTGAGAGAATTTTGTCAGCAGCTGTAGACTCTGGAATATCCATAGAGATAGGCCTAGCCTGACATGAAAGCTGAAGAGACTTTGCTTGGTAGGTCTCCAGCAAGCACTTCTTCCTCCTCTCATTGGTCTCCTTACTAATTTCCTCTGAGAGCCTATCCATCTGTTCTAAGATGATTTTGTCATTATCTAGATTTGCTTTAGAAATCTGCTGATCAGATTTAGGCTCATGAATTGAAAGTGTGCCCCTTGGCAACACTACTTCAGAGATGGATGACTTCATTACTTTTCTGATTGTTCTCTTGGGCTTCTTAGCAGTTTCCTTGCCCAATGAAGTGTGTTCAGCATCAGATGAGAACCTTGTCCTCTTGGATGGGACAAGCTGTACTGAACTTGACTGTCCAGCTTTGGATGCTACAGCAGCAGCTTTATTTTCTGCAGCTTTCTTTTGCCTGTAGGCTTTTTGCTGTGCTCTTCTTCTCTGAATAGCTTCTTCTTTCTGTCTTAATCTTTCCCTTTCTTGATCAGAATCAGAAATGATGATCTCTTTGCTTGATCCTTCCAGATCAGACCACTTGAGACCACTATCTTCTCTGTCAGAACCTGAAGACATCTAAAGAGACGAGATAGGTAAGGAAGAATAAAAAAAGGGGTGTTCCTAAATGCAAAAGATAGTAGCTGTGTGGGCCACCTGTGTGAGGTCAAGGTGACACAGTTGAGGACTTGGAACCAAACTAAAGTCTCTGCCTTTGGAATAGGCGTGCCCGTGTGACAGGTGAGACACTAGCGGTGACACAGCTACGCACAAAGACGAACGGCAGATTCATGAAAACTAGGTTTTAACAAAGTTTTGCCGCTAGGTTTTGAGCTAGATGAATCTAGGAATCTAAACAAAGGCTAAACCAACCCTAAATAAGGACAATGCACTATGAAATAAGCTCACGAGCGATTGCATCAACAAGAAACTAGGTTGAACGCAAAGAAGGGTTGGCTGAAGCTTACTTTAATCGAAAACTCGACAAAGCACAGATGAATTGGTGCCGGAGTGCCTTGGAAAGCTTCTCTGACAAGTTGGAAAACTTTCGAGGGTCAGAAGATACGATCTTTATAAAAACGCGAGAATTGAGCACTCAGCGAAAGTTTGGGGTTTTTGTGTTCGAACAGGGTTTCAGGGGAAACGCGACGTTGCTTTATATAGGCCAAAGGGTTATAACATGGCTGTGTCACAGCTGGGTGGATGACCTATGACACAGGTGAGTGAAAGAAGTCCTTATGACCTAAGGAGTTCAAAAGAATTCACCTGAGACACAGGTGGATGACTTAGGTGAAAAGTTTTTCATCTGGAACACCAAGATAGAGAGAATTTGATAAGAGACAAAGCACAAGTAACTAAAAGAGAGTTCTAGTAAATCTTCCCAATGCCAGTTTGCCAAAAACTCAACTGGGCAAAGCTAAAACTGACAAGAGTTGATTTTGAAAAGAAAAAAACACGACACAAGAAAAAGAAATGTGCACAGAAGATAGGCACTAACATCTTACCAAAAACACTCTAGGCACAGAACACACCTGTGACACAGGTGGGAACATAGATGAAAACACAAATAGAGAAATAGCATAAACATATGAGCTAGACACTAAGCCAAACATTTTATTGCAAGTTTGAGACATCAACGATATTCAACTCACTCCTTAGGGTACAGAACCTAGTCTCATCTAAAGGCTTGGTGAAGATATCAGCAAGTTGTCTGTCTATCCTCACATGACACAGCTGGATGTCTCCTTTCTCCACATGGTCTCTCAGAAAGTGGTGCCTCGCTTCTATGTGTTTTGATCTCTGGTGGTGAACTGGGTTGTTTGCTAACTTGATGGCACTTTCATTGTCACAGAAGAGGGGTACTTGACTAAAAGACACGTTGAAGTCTTTCAAGGTCTACTTCATCCATAGCAATTGAGCACAACAACTACCAGCAGCTATGTATTCAGCTTCTGCAGTGGAAAGGGCTATAGAATTTTGCTTCTTGGAGGACCAGGACACCAGAGAGTGCCCTAGAAACTGACAGGTACTAGAGGTGCTTTTTCTATCAACCTTACACCCTGCATAGTCACTATCTGAATAGCCAACTAGCTCAAAGTTTGCACCCTTAGGATACCACAGTCCAAACCCTGAAGTTTGAATTAAATATCTCAGAATCCTGCGTACTACCACTCTGTGGCAGTCCTTAGGATTAGCTTGGAATCTCGCACACATGCACACACTTAACACGATATCTGGCCTAAAAAAAAGAACCTATCATGCACCTAAACTTTTTCTGATCAACAGATTTACCTTCAATATTTAAGTCCAGATGACCATTAGTTTGCATGGGAGTGTGAATAGGCTTTGCATCCTTCATGCCAAACTTCGTGACGATATCCTTGGTGAACTTTTCTTGTGAGATAAAAGTCCCTTCCTTGAGTTGCTTGATTTGGAGTCCTAGGAAGTACTTGAGCTCTCCATCCAAAGACATCTCAAACCTCATTCAAGAAGGCAGACTTCACATCCATCTGATATAGCTTGATGTTATGATGTGCAGCATAAGCAAGTAGAATTCTGATTGCTTCTAGTCTTGCCACAGGTGCAAATGTTTCACCAAAGTCCAGACCTTCAACTTGAGTGAAGCCTTGAGCAACTAATCTGGCCTTGTTCCTCACCACCAGTCCATTTGCATCTTGCTTGTTCCTGAAGACCCATTTTGTTCCAATGACATTGTGGTCTTGAGGCCTTTCCACCAGGGACCAGACTTGATTTCTTTCAAATTGGTTCAGCTCTTCATGCATGGCATTTACCCAATCAGCATCCTTGAGAGCTTCATTGACATTCCTAGGTTCAACACGGGAGACAAAAGAGTAATGTTCACAGAAATTTGCAATACGAGAACGAGTAGTCACTCCCCTATGAATGACACCAATGATTTGGTCTACAGGGTGATCTTTCTGCAGCCTACTGATCACAAGGGGTTCGGGGTCAATCACCTGTGTCACAGCTGTTGGTGTTGCCTGTGACACAGCCGGTTCTTCCTGCGACATAGCTGGCTGAGACAGGTCCTCTGCATCCAGTTGATCATTGGCTGGGTTGTACTTGAACTTAATATCTTGCTCTCCAATGTTTTCACACAGTGGTAGAGCAGGTGGTTCATGATCACTTGGTGAGACAGGTTCCTCCTTGACAGTAGGTCTGATCTCACCAATGGATTTCTTGAGAATGTCCTTGCTCCCTACATCATTAGCAACTTTCTCTCCTTGAGAGCCATAAGATTCATCAAAGTCCACATCTATTTCAACAACTTTTGTGGAGGTGTTAAAAACCCTATAGGCGTGCAAGTTAGTGACATAACCAAGAAAGATCCCAACATCAGATTTAGCTTCAAACTTAGAGAGGCATTTGCCTTTTCTAAGAATGTAGCACTTACAACCAAATATTCTGAAGTATGACAAAATTGGCTTGTTGTTGGTGAGCAGCTCATATGGAGTCTTCTTGAGTAATGGATGTAAATAGAGTTTGTTGATTGAGTGGCAGGCAGTGTTGACAACTTCAGCCTAAAATCTTGGTGAAGTCTTGTACTCATTGAGTAGTGTCCTTGCCATCTCTATCAATGTTCTATTCTTCCTTTCCACTACTCCATTCTGCTGTGGAGCATATGGACGTGAGAACTCATGCTTGATTTCATGCTTGTCCACAAATAACTCCACCTTGGAATTCTTAAATTCACTCCCATTATCACTTCTGACTTTGACTAGATTTACCTTCCACTCATTTTGCACTCTGACTATGAGATGCTTGAATTTCTTGTAGACCTATGTCTTATCCCTCAAAAAGAACACCCAAGTATAGTGAGAAAAATCATCTACAATAACAAAGCCATATTTGTTACCTCCCAAGCTCTGATATGTTGTAGGATCAAAGTGGTCAATGTGTATGAGCTCAAAAGGAGTGATGGCCAGCTTAACACGAACTGCAAGGCTTGTCCTTCTCAAACTTCACCTTCTCTAGGCCAATGACATAGTCATTCTTGCTCAGTTTGTTGAGAAGCTTCATGCCCACATGTCCTAGCCGCCTGTGCCACAGCTAGTCGACACTGGTCTTGGCCATGAGACACCATGGAGTTGCTGCAGGCTGTTTACTGAAATTAACAATGTATAATTTTTCAAATCTGCATCCTTTGAACACTTGTGAATCATTAGATAGTTTAGAGGCTATAACCTCATCAGGATAGAAAATGACTTTCATACCTGTGTCACACAGCTGTGACACAGACATTAGACTATAGCCTATCTGATCCACAAGCATAACATTTGACAAGGAGTGATATTCAGATATGGCAACTTTACCAATACCATTTATCTTTCGCTTGGAGTTGTCTGCATAAATCACATATTTGCTGGGCAGATTCTCATTGGTGATCTCTACAAACTCCTCTCTGCCTCCAGTCATATGTTGTGTACATCCACTGTCCACAACCCAATCAATTCCACTGGAGACAGTGTCCTCTAAGTTTAGTTATGAAACTTAGGGATCCAAACTAGTTTGGTTCCCTTAGTAATTTTATCATAAGCAGAGACAGCAGTAATAGGATTAGCAAGTTTGTTCCTAGAGTTCATAGCTATGGATGATATAACATGAATCCTCTTTGGCTGATTATCACCTGCAACCTTAGGCATAAGAGTTAGTGAATTGTGCAAGCTACCTGTGACACTTGTAGTCCCACAGCTGTGTGAGGTACCAGTGACACATGCAACAATAGCCTTACGTACCCAGATGGCAGGTGACCATTTTCCAGTTGCTTGAGACCAACATATTTGGCCACTGTCTTGCCTCTCCTATCCTGTTGCAGAACATAAGATGGGTTAGATGGAATGTTCACAACATTCCTGTTTTTCTGCTCATGACCAACAAAGTTGTTGTCATTTGTACCTGCCTGTCTCATAAAGTTAGCTACAAGATTTTTCTTAGACAATGGGTTAGTCATGAGCAATCTCCAGGTTCTCCTGATCTAGCTTGATGTTCTCCCTGTCATCCATGACCTCATCACAGGTCTCCCTGAGGTCTCTAAACTTATCCCTTAGGGATATGTTCTCCTTCCTCTCCTTCTCAAAAGCCTTATCTATTCTTTCTAAAATACCCATTAGTTCAGCATAGTCAGGAAAGTCATCTTCAGTAAGTACCTTTGATTCTTTAGAAATGAGACATAAAGAAACTGAGCTTGATGAAGTCTTGGCATCTGGTGAGGAGCAGTGTGACTCGGCTGTGTCACCGATGGTCACCACAGTGGAGCCACCAGTGAACCTGGCTGTGTTACAGGTAGACACATATATCAGACTAATTGCAATTCCAGCAACTTCACCTTCATCCTCTAATTCTTCCTCAGATCCTGAGTCATCAGACACCCAAGCTTGACCAACATAAGCTCTTGCAGTAGTTTTGTTCTTGGCATAGGTTGGATGCTTGTTGTTGAAGGTCTTCTTCTTGCCATGGAAGTCTTTCTTCTTTGTATACTTATTATTGTCGTTCTTCTTGGTTGGACAGTCAGCAGTAAAGTGACCTTCTTCTCCACACTCAAAGCACTTCTTGTCCTTGAACAGCTTCTTTCCCTTGAACTTGTCACTTGAGCCAAATTGCTTCTTCTTTCTGTAGAATTTTCTAAAGTTTCTTGTGAGTAGATTCAACTTAGTTTTTTCTCCACTGGTTATCTCCTCATCAAGGTCTTTATTACTTTCACTCTCTGGTTGTGAAGCTGAGGCAGTAATCTTCAAGGAAATGTTCTTCTTGAGTGAGGAGGATGGGTTGTGCCTGCTCTCTTGCTTGATCTCCATCTCATGTGTTAGATTCTTCCCAACACCTCAGTAGGCTTCATCCTATCAAAGCCATCCTTCTCCTTCAGCGTCAGCACAAGTGTTCTGTATGGCTTTGGCAGCATAGACAGAAACTTCTTGATGACATCCTCATCATGTACTCTGTTTGATCCAAGAGCCCTCAGCTGATTGGTGATGTTGGTGAGTCTTGAGAACAAGGAGTTTATGTCTTCACCATGTTCATACTCAAAACTCTCAAGCTTTGATTCCAGCAAGCTTCTCTTAGACTTCTTCAGAGTGTTGCTACCCTCATAGATTTGCTCCAAGGTGTTCCAGATTTTCTTGGCAGAGTCCATGGTGCTGACCCTGTTGAAATCATGTTCTTGGAGACCCATGAATATAGCTGTGGCAGCCCTTGCATTATTCTGGATGTTTCTCTTGTCATTGATGCTTGGCATTATGGTGTCCTCCATCCTGTAACCTGTATTGACAACTTCCCAAATATTTGGATCAATGGCGATAAGATGCATTTGCATCTTTCTTTTCCAGAAGGCATAGTTAGATCCATCAAAAATAGGAATTTTACCCTCATAGCCCGACATCCTTTAACTCTGGCTGTTAAGTCAATTCAAAAGCAACCTTGCTCTGATACCAATTGAAAAGATCGCAGGAGCTGACTAGAGGGGGAGTGAATAGGAGGCTAGCCAAATTTAAAGAACAACTTCATTTTATCAAGCATAAGCCTTAACAGGTAAAGAGGTTTAGCTAGCTGTGAAACAGATAGACTACTCAGGCAGCAAATGACATGAAGATTAACACATAGCTGACACACAGGTAGCTAACATAGGTGTACTAAAACCCTAAGCAGACAGATATAAAAGATGACTATGAAATAGGTAACTAGTATAGATCAGAGATAAGCTATAGAGCAACTGTGACACAGCTAGATAACACAGGTGAAAAGATGTATCACAGCACTAACAAACAACACAATCAAGCAAGCAGGTGATCAAACAGTAAGTGCTGAAAGTAAACACACACAGAGAGACACAGAGGATTTTTCACCGAAGTTCCCACTCCTTATAGAGTGGTACGTCTCCGTTGGAGAAACTACTCCGAAGAGATAGCCGGCACTTGTGGTGCCTTTTTCTCCGTGTACTTGAAACTTCAGGCACGCTCCTTTGCTTGTGGAAGTCCTTATGCTTGGCAGCGAGCAGACTTCAGATCACCCTCACAAACGTCTGGGCCAACCCACACAAGCTTGGGTGATCACTAGCGACTCCTACACCTGTCTAGGAGTAGACACTCCAAGAGTAGCAGAATCTGCAGCAACAACACTTGGAGGAACCAATGCTCTTTGCTCAAAGCTCTAACTCTTTTGAACTAACACATGAGAAGTTTGGTTTCTGTTCAGGAGATAAGAGGCTTGCAACGGTTGAAAATGGCTGGCAAAGGTTGAGGTCCAAGACCTCCCCTGGTCCCCTATATATAGGGTCCGTAGGCACCTGACCGTTACACTCATGCCATGTTGGATTAAATGAGTCACCTGTGACAGGCACTGGTGACACAGCTAACCACAACGCACAACGATGTCACCTGTGTCACAATGCTTCAGGCAGACCGACACCTGTGTCACCAGTGGCTGACACAGGTGAAACCCTAACTGACGTAGACTGGCTACTCAGCCCAGTCTTGGCACATTACATGCCCTCAGCGCGCACAACAAACTCTTATGCATAACAGGAGAGAACCTCCAACAGTTTTCTGACGCAGCAGACAAACTATTGCAGTGCAGTTCCCTTAGCATTTTCAAGCTCTCCCCTGGCACAGAGGTGTACCTGAGTCATAGAGTGGTTGTTCACCTGCAACACAGCTATGCCACACAGGCAACTATGGCTGTAGGGTTTAGGAAACTAGCACAACAGTGTACTAGCACAACCCAGTTTCACACTTGTGCAAAACTGTTGTTATAGGGCCACTGACCTCAAGGCATCAGTGCCACTGTCCAACACTCTGAGTATTGAGCATAAGAACCTCCCAAAGTAATTGCAACTTCATCCCTCTTGGTAGCACATGTGTTTCCTAAGGACTCAAGAAAACTAGCAAATCTAGGCTTCAGCTTCCACCAACTGTAGTCAAGGCTCTTGACGCATCAAGCAACCATCACCTTGCTTGCAACTCCTAGCACAGCACCAGCTTCTTCACAGCTGTGGCACAGCTGCCTAGCACAGCTATCTCCTTGTCTTGGGAAAACACATTTGTACTTTTAGTGGTCATCCTTTCATAGATGAAACCTCTTCCTGAAACCTAATCTTCCTGGGTACACTAAATGAAAATATTAGATCCCAGTTTGTGTTGCCATTAGCCATCAAAACCATTTAGGGGCCTAGATGCTCTTTCATCAGGGCCTTCTGGTCCTTTTATAGAGATCGAGTACCTCATATCTGATATGGAGTCATCTCCAACTAGGACTCCAATTGTCCTTAAACATAGGGATTGACTTCCTTGTTTAAGGGATGTCCGGTATCCTACGGGCAATTACCTTATCTTGTGTAGTCCTTTGCAAATACGTCAGCTTCTCAGGGTATCCAAGGTATTGTGTATGGATACTATCTTCGTATACGGTAGAATTATACTACTTATCATCAGATACAGTTTCAAATATATCCGTATCCGTACTTCATTACTAGGCACGAAACAGACCGTTAACCCCTCACCTCAGGCCTCATCGCTTAGCCCATTAGCCTATTATGCAAAGAAAATTTCCTCTTGCCTTCCTTGTGCCTAGTTGTGAGGGACCCGGTATTTTAACTCGATTCAAGGAATTCACAACAAGTGAAGACGGTGACCATAGCCGCTACCTGCGACGGACTATGGCCCACCCCCCGTGCGACATGCATACGACACGATGCGTATGACTCACCACGGCTTGATTGAGGGATCACGATTCCAAAAACATACGCCACAATGTGTATGACTCACTTTGACAATGGACCGTACATTCACTTTGCACTTCACTTGAATCGAAAATAAAATAACAAGTTCCTCCATATGCATCCAACCACACTCCCCATTTCAACATACACGCATGACAGACGGGAGGTGGGGGCATATGTTAGACAGCAAGCATATCATCACACGAACCACTACGATACGATAATACACCTAGCTGTCCACATGGGACTATATGAATACATCATTCGGCGATAACCGGAAACATAGTCAAGTCTAGAGTATTCATGCAACAACGGAATAAAAGACCCAAAATCCACAGCGGTGCATCAACCGCTGCCCAATAGTCACCAAAATCCCACGAGTCGATAGCCAACCAAGAAAACCAAGTAGCTAGGCATCATCGAAGTAATCCTCGACCACAGGCTCACCTGCAATGATCTAGGAATATCCTAGGTGAGTACGAAGGTACTCGCAAGACTTATTCGTGCTTGATTAGATGTCCTACACATACTAGTATAGTAGCAATTAAACATGGTGCACTTTGATCTAACAGGGTACAAGCAGGAAACATGGCATGGATAGCATTAAGGGAGGAACACCCAACTCCCACTTACAGTTCAGATCTTGTATAATTCAAAACACAAACATGAGAACATCAATCATAACACTCCAAAGTTGTTTGGGGCAGCCCATGCCCAACTACTTTAATCAACCCCCTTGGACCGTCCCGGCAAATCCAACTACTATGGGAAATATCGAGTGCTCCTCACTCGGAGGTTGCAAAGCTCCAGTGACCGAGACTTGCCATCAGATAACCCATAGCGGTGAGTCCGGCGGCGACCGAGAGTTCTCAACCTATCACATATTCATTCCAATCAATCTCTCGGTCCGTCACCGGCTGTCCAACTACCATGGATATAACGAGTGCTCCTCACTCGGAGGTTGCAAGGCTCTGAGTGACCGAGACTTGCCATCAAATATACCCATAGCGGTGACTTCCGCTGACATCCACGCGTGACAAGAGGAGTGCTACGATGGAATAACCTCAGAGGGGTATAGCGACAAACTCTCCTTACACCTGGGTCGCATTCATGACATCAAATATACCCATCATATCCATCGTGCACCTACCCTCTTCGGCTCTCACATCTCACTTTTAATGGTTTCAAGTTGATAGGGCCTCAAGGTAAATACTCAACCATGACCGATCATAATGTATTAAAGCACTCCTACATAATTCCATACTTAAACCCTAATCAGACATTCACACATATTACTAGTAGTCAGGCATGTAATAGAATGAAAGTAATGCAACAAGCTCTGCTTGCCTTGGTCACAGAGTTCCTAGTCTTGTGTTGAATCGTGAGCCTGGTGGTCTCCTTCTTCGAGCTCTATTGCAAGCAATGCGAATACCGGAAACAAAACAATAAAAGAAAAGCAATGAGTCCAGCATGAATGCATGATGGATGATGCTAAGTGCAAGATTCTAAAGTGACTTATGGGTGATAGAAACCTACTGTAACAGGAATGTCTTGGTTTGGATGGGTAGAACTGGAGTTACAACCCTAACGATGCATGCATGTCCGTTTACCTTCAATTGCAAGTTCGAGTTGAAAATTACTACGCATAATAGGTGGTCATGACCCACAATGTTTGTATTTTAGTAGGGCTCTATGATACGAAACTAACGCAATTGGAATAACACAATTAGGTGCTATGGTCGTCAAGTTACGACTTATCGAACCACGTCGCATAAAAAGGGAATGAACTAATTTGTATTCAATTTGGTCTGAAGTGAACTTTAAAATTTTGAAATTTTGTTTCAACCAGATTGTAGGAAATTTCCTGAGGTTTCCAAATATATAAAATTTGTCAAAATCAGAGCTACGGTTCAAAAGTTACGGCGTTTCGAAGATCAATGGGAAATTGATAAAACCCTAACCGTACTCTACGAAAACCTAAATGCTACGCGCACCCGACCGAAATCCACCCCGAGTTTCCTACCCTTAACCGCATCTCGCTGACATGAGGGCCCTATTCATCAGCGCTGACCGGACAAAGGAATCCCAGTCAGCTGCTGACTGGGTTCCCGTGGCCAATAGGAGGGCGCCACGCGGCCCCCTTTTCCTCTCTCTCTCACTCGGTGCTGGGGTGGCCGGGGAGCTCGCCGGAGCTTCACCGGACATGACCAGAGGCAAATCGGGGCACGGCCAGCTTGGTTGAGGGCGGTGGAGGGAGGAGGAGCTCACCCCAATGAAGGAATGCTGGCGCGGGGCGACGGAGGAGCTTGGGATGTGGCTGGCGACGGTGACCGGCGATGAGGAGCTTCAGGTGGCGGTGGCAGGGAGCTCCCGGAGGTCGATCTATGAGGAGAAGGGAATGGGAGGTGAAAGGAGAGGGATGGGGAGCTCGAGGGCGAGCAAGGGGAGCTAGGGGACCACTGGAGTGGCGGGGATTGCTCACCGGAGCTTGGCCGGACTTGGGGAAGACGGCGACGCAATCGGTGGAGCTCGGCACAGATCTTCGAAAAGGAAGGGTGGAGGAGGTGCGGGGTGAGGTGGGTGAGCTCGGGAGGGAGGCGGTGGAGCTCGGGGAGGGTTGGTTGTGGCGGGAAGGGCTCGCCGGAGCTCAGCTGGACCCGGAGAAGACGGTGGTGTGGAGGAGCTTCGGCACGGGAAAGAGAGGAGGCGAGCTAGGGTTGCGGGGAGGAGGAGAGGGCTATCGGGACGGCGGCTTTTAAAGGGCGGCGCGGTCGGGTCGGGGCTGGTCGGAGCGGAGGGGCGCCACCCACAACGGCGTACCGGCGGCAGAGACGTGGCGCGGGCAGCCTGACGTGTGGGCCCACGCGGTAAGAGAGGGGGAAGAAGGCGCATAGGCTCGGGGGCGTTTTCAGAGGGGGAAAACGGAAAGGGAGAGAAGAGAGGGAAAGCGGCAATGTGCGGGGGCGCTTCCCCGTGGAGAAGGCGGAAAGGGTTAAGAGGGGAGGCGGGTTCGGGTTGGTGGGCTGGCTCGCGGGCTGGCCGAGTGGGCCTCGGCCCAAATTCATTTTAATTTTAATTTTCTTTTTCTTTTTTCAGGGTGA
Source organism: Stipa capillata (assembly GCA_019208055.1). NCBI lineage: Eukaryota > Viridiplantae > Streptophyta > Magnoliopsida > Poales > Poaceae > Stipa > Stipa capillata. Next base: position 107,435 of record JAGXJF010002831.1, read on the forward strand.
GTCCTCTTTGGAATTCAATTTGAGCACCCAAATCTACTCCAAATTATTTGAATTTTTTACAGGATGTTTACAACTAAGTTTAGAACCTACCACAAAAATTTGAGACCATTTGGAGCTGTTTTGACAGGATTTTGATTTAAATTCAAATTTGACCTAAGGAGGTTTGAACTATAACTAGGTCATAAAATCCTCCAAAAATTCCAAAAATTCATGTGTGGGTTGAGTTATCATATTCGTTAGGGTTTACCAATTTTGATGACTTTTCATCCACAGAAGCACTGCATATCCACCTAACCCTAATCCTGCCACTTTAGGGTTTGAATTCAAACACGTAAATCGAGCTGGCAAATGCTCGTAGCTTTGGATGGAATTTTGAGAAAAGGGGACATTGGGTGGTGCTCTATCTGGGATGCCATGGGCACTCCTCACCTCTTACTTTCGATATGGGTGGCGATTAACAGCCCAAATAAGTTGATTGGTGTTTGCAGAATTATCCACCGAGGATGAGATATGTACGTATTCTATAAAATATAATTATTGTAGATCTAAGTTTATGCAAGGTGGATGTGGGGATGATGGCATGTATGCATGGATGAAAGCAAAACCTAATTCGCGAATTAAAACTGGGTATTACACCAGTAGTCCTTGCCCTGCACCCCTGTCCTAGCAATCCTATTGCATAGCACCGCCGCCACCCTCTGTGCTTTCTACACGCTGCCATAGATGCGCCACCGTGAAACTCCATGCTGGCGCTGGGTGCGTCATTGTTCTCCACCCAAGCACCCAACGAACGCCGTCGGCGTGCCACCCTCTGCATGGCGGCGTCCTCCACACCACGTCACCACCTTCAAGTTCCTGATGCGCACAGGGGTGCCCGATCTTCCGCCAGGAGGGGATAATCACGATTGTGGAGAACTCGACGTTGACGACCCGGCTTCCAATCAGAACTGATCTGAAGCCTGTGATCGCTACAACCACGGCTCCGTTGGTTATCAACCACGTGCAAACACGGTTGACCTCGCCAAGAAGGCTTATCCCTGCATGCGAACCGAGAACACAAGCAAGAATACAGTAGAAGCAATCTCACAAACGCAGAGGAACATTTGATTACTTGAAGTGGGGCTCTACAAACTGATGAAATTAGCGAAACTACGATGGTAGAATAATCTAAGCAAAACCCACCCTAAACAATGACAGCTACAAAGTATTTATACCTAGGGTTTCTGAGAGTTTCACCTTAAACCTAGGCTTAAGACCCGAAACGAAAACAAGGCCCGAAGTGGCCCAAAACGGTGTCGCAGCACCTAACGACTTATTCTGACAATTCCAATGTCTTTGTAATTATCCATAATGTGGCATCAGATCCATTGGAAAGGTGTCATCATTATCTTTCCAATGCATATAAGAGCTCTTCAATCGGACTCCGTATGAGAAAGTTATGGCCCATTTATGTAGGTGCTGTCTGCTGAAACCGGACCGAATTCGGAGTTGAAGTGGAGTCCAACTTGACTTAGGGTGACGCCTCATCCTCTTGTGGCTGGTCTAGTGGTACTTCTCCCATGTGTGGCGGGTCCAGTGGTGCTTCTCCCATGTTCCTAAGAATCAAAATACCACCATTAAGTAGCATCACATCCTTAGCCACATAATTATGGATAGCAAGAAATGAACGCACCTCATGATTAAGTTGTCGGGCACGGGAACGGGTGATTTATCCTTGGATGATAGCGTGGGAGATGTCCTCATCATCCTCCCCCTCTTGAGAGTCGTCCTCGACTCAAGTTCATCTTCTTCTCCCAAGTAAGGCTTCAAATCTAAAACGTTAAAAGTGGGACTAACCCAAAAACCTGTAGGCAACTGAAGCTTGTATGCATTATCGTTAATCTTCCTAACTATCTTAAAAGGACCATCAGCTCGAGGCATCAATTTGGATTTTCTTATTTCTGGAAATCTATCCTTCCTCAAGTGTAACCAAACAAGATCACCTGGTTCAAAGGATAAATGTCTCCTACCTTGACTACCAGCAAGTTTATACTTTTCAGTCATCTTTTCAATGTTCTTTTTATTTTTTGCATGGATTTTCAGAATAAAATCAGCACGTGTTTTAGCATCCAAATGCACATGTTCAGAAGTAGGCAATGGCAAAAGATCAATGGGTGCACATGGATTAAACCCATACACTACCTAAAAGGGGGCTCACTTTGGTGGTAGAATGTACCGATCGATTATATGCAAACTCCACATGAGGTAAACTATCTTCCCACAACTTTAAATTCGTCTTCAAAATAGCCCGCAACATTGTGGATAAGGTACAATTAACAACCTCCGTTTGTCCATCGGTTTGTGGGTGGCATGTAGTAGAAAATAGCAACTTAGTCCCCAACTTGCTCCATAAGCTTCTCCAAAAGTGGCTCAAGAACTTCACATCTCGATCAGAAACAATGGTGTTGGGAATTCCATGTAGGCGAATGATTTCCCTGAAAAATAAATCAGCAATATCGGTAGCATCATCGCTCTTATGACAAGGTATAAAATGTGCCATTTTAGAAAATCGATCCACCACCACAAATATACTATCCCTCCCCCGCTTTGTCCTAGGTAATCCTAAGACAAAATCCATCGATATATCCTCCCAAGGAACACTAGGAACAGGAAGGGGCATATAAAGACCATAGGGGTTTAAGCGTGACTTAGCTTTGTTGCAGGTAGTGCAGCGTGAAATGTAGCACTCGACATCCCTCCGCATCTTTGGCCAAAAGAAGTGTGTGGATAGCACGTCTTCTGTTTTCTTCACTCCAAAGTGTCCCATCAAACCACCTCCATGAGCTTCCTGTAAGAACAAAAGGCAAATGGAGCTAGCTGGGATGCATAGCTTGTTAGCACGATATAATAATCCTTCATTCAGCACATACTTATTCCATGTTTGACCCTCTCTACAGTTTTCAAAAGCATCTTGAAAATCCAAATCAGTAGCGTATAACTCTTTTATTGTCTCTAGGCCAAAATTTTTATGATCAAGTTGAGATAACATAGTAAATCGCCTAGATAAAGCGTCAGCAATGACATTGTATTTACCCTGTTTGTGCTTAATAATATATGGAATGACTCTATAAACTCGACCCATTTTGCATGTCATTTATTTAATTTTGCTTGGCTTCTAATATGTTTCAAGGATTCATGATCAGAATGAATGACAAACTCCTTAGGCCAAAGATAATGTTGCCAAGTTTCTAACACCCGAACTAAAGCATATACTCTTTACCATAAGTAGAGTAGTTCAAAGTTGGCCCATTCAATTTCTCACTAAAATAAGCAACGGGTTTACCTTCTTGTAACAGCACTCCTCCTATCCCAATACTGCTGGCATCACATTCAAGCTCAAAAGTCTTACCAAAGTCGGGGACTTCGAGTAGAGGAGCATGTGTAAGCTTCTCCTTAAGCATGTTAAAAGCTTGTTCTTGTGTTAGACCCCATTGGAAGGAAACTCCCTTCTTTGTTAACTCGTTCAGTGGGGCAGCGATGGTGCTGAAATTCTTCACAAACTACCGGTAGAATCCTGCAAGTCCATGAAAGCTTCTCACCTGTGTGACAGTTTGAGGGGTCGGCCAGCTCTTGATGGCTTCAATTTTTGCTTCATCCAACTCAATACCCTGTGGAGTAACAACATAGCCAAGAAAAGAGACATGGTCCGTGCAAAAGGCACACTTCTCAAGATTACCAAACAAGCGTGCATCTCTCAATGCATTAAAACAGCACGCAAATGGTTCAAGTGTTCATCATTAGACTTGCTATATATCAAGATATCATCAAAGTAGATCACCACAAATTTACCAATAAATACTCTAAAAATTTCATTCATGAGACGCATGAAAGTGCTAGGTGCATTAGTTAATCCAAAAGGCATGACTAACCACTCATATAAACCGAACTTAGTTTTAAAAGCTGTTTTCTATTCATCCCCCAATTTTATTCTAGTTTGGTGGTACCCACTATGCAAGTCGATCTTTGTGAAAATGATAGAACCACTCAACTCATCAAGCATGTCGTCTAACCTAGGAATAGGATGATGATACCTTATTGTAATATTGTTAATGGCTCTACAATCAACACACATATGCCAACTACCATCTTTCTTAGGAACTAAAAGAACAGGAATAGCACATGGGCTAAGGCTCTCGCGCACATACCCACGGTCCAGAAGGTCTTGGACTTCGTGCTGAATTTCTTTAGTCTCCTCCGGATTTGTTCTATATGCAGCACGGTTTGGCAATGTTGCTCCTGGGATTAAGTCGATTTGATGCTCAATACCTCGAATAGGTGGCAGCCCCGGGGGTATCTCCTCTAGAAACACATCCTTATACTCCTGCAAAAGTTTAGTGACAGCAGGAGGCAAAGAACTAGAAGTATCATCAAATGAAAATAACGCTTCCTTGCATATCAAAGCATAGAAAGGAGAATCAAGCTCATTAATATCAATAAGATCAGATTTGGTAGCAAGCATAACACCCCCCTCAATTTAATTCCCTCGGACTTAGAGCTAGTTACTTTCTTCCCTTTCTTAGTTGGGAAAACGGTGTTAGCAACTTGCTAATTTTCAGATTGCAGTGCACTCTCCTTCTTGCTATTTTCAGCACCCTCTTTCTCACATTGCATAATTTCAGTGGGTGTCATAGGAAGTAAAGTAATTTTCTTTCCCTTATGCATAAGTGTGTATTTATTACTTCGACCATGATGGATGGCATCGGTGTCAAATTCCCATGGACGTCCTAATAAAAGTGAGCATGCTTGCATAGGTACCACATTGAAATCAGCAAAGTCATGGTATGTACCAATGAAAAAGTGCAGTCTCGCAGATTGTGTTACCTTAACCTTACCGCTATTGTTGAACCACTGAATATGATATGGATGAGGATGTGGACGTGTGGTCAAGCCAAGTTTGCTGACCAAATCTGAGCTCACCAACTTATTGCAGCTTCCTCCATCAATTATGACGCGAATGCGGCGATCCTTGACAATGAGGTACATTTGGAACAAGTTATGTCATTGTAGTGTCTCCACTTGCTCCACTTGAGTGCTCAACACACATTGTACAATTAATGCCTGATATTTCTCTGTGGCGGCAGTGCGTAGAATCTCCTCACCGTCACTTCCTGTCTCATCGTCACCTGCATGGTTAGCCCCCAATGGCAGAATCATCCTCAACATCACTAGCACTAACATACCCACCGTCCTCTGTAGCAAGGAATGTCTGTCATGGGCTTGGGCAATCCCTCATAAAGTGGCCCTTCCCTTTGCAGTTATGGCAGATAGTCCCGGGGGCACGGCCCGTGGAAGCAACCGATGAAGAGCTCTTTACGGGGCAAGGGAACCTGCTGATTTACTCTTCTCCTCTGGTGCTTGTGACGATGCCGGTGCTGCTGAACGTGCCCTAGACATGTAGGGGGCAGCAGACCGTGCAGGAGGAGGTGGAGCTGACTTGACCATTCCAGGCGTCGATCTTGTGTCGCTGAAGTTTGCTCTTTGGCTTTTGCTGCCTTCCCTGCAATTCTTGTTCTGCCAACATAGCAAGCTGGAACAATCTATTGAGAGAATTATAATCCTTATAGTCAACTATGTCTTGTATCTCACGCCTTAATCCCCCAAAGAATCTTGCCATTTTATCCTCCTCATCCTCAACTACTTCACAACGCAACATTCCTATTTGTAGCTCTTGGTAGTACTCTCAACAGATCTATTTCCTTGGTTTAAGCATTGCAATTTTTAGCGCATTTCAAGTTTATAGGTGGGAGGAACAAATCTACTACGCATAGCTCTCTTTAACCTATCCCATGTATCCGGTGTTAAACTAGCTTTTACTAATTCATTCCACCAAATGATAGCAAAATCAGTGAACTCACTAGTGGCTTGTCTAACTCTGAATTTCCAGAGATAGATGGGAGTTGAATTTTTGTTTGACTGTCATCTCCCAATCCAAATAAAGTTCAGCATCATAGTAACCAGAAAAAGATGGTATGCTGAACTTAACCTTAGCATAATAATCATAATATCCACGTCCAGGACGAGGATTTGTGTCATTACCTCCCCTACCTTGTCGGTGTGGCTGTCATCGTTCTTGATGTGCCGCGCGAGGAGTGGGGCGTCCTCTAGCTAGAAGTCCTGCTCTGGCGGCGGCTCGGTCATACTCATCCTCATCTTGATCAGTGCCATCCGCCTCGAGATCCTCTGATTCAGCTCTATCGGAAGGTGGCTGTTTCTCTAGGTTGTCCATCCTGGTGATGAGGGTGGTGATACTCCTCTCTATCCTCTCTAGTCGATGCTCGTTATCTTGGTTGCTCTTGCTAATATTTGCATTGATATCTCGCAGCAACTTTTGAAGCTCTAATTTAGATACACATTTATCTCCATCATCTTGATGTGTCGCTGGTGATCCTGTCATGGTTAGTGAAAGCAAGGAACAACAACACACAAGTGTATAAAGTTCCTATGAACTACTAGGATGTGGAGTCGCTCTCACTCAAGTGTCTAACCACGCTCTTGCAAAGTTCTTACCAATGTAGCAGGTGGTACAACCGGTGGCTTGTTTGTGATACCGTTGAAGACGTGAGTGTAGCAATTGCCGGGTTGAAACTGTACTGATCAGAAGAGAGTGGAGCTTCGAAGGTCAATTTGGTAGCAAGGATTAGCAAAGTTCGACAACAGTTAGTATAGCTAAATAATAATTCAAGGTACTTGTCTTAGTTGTTGGCCTAAACGTGTTCCTAGAAACGAGTATAGGCACATAAGTATACCAAAACCAATGATACTAGAAACAGCACCGAAAGGTTTTTTTTCCTTCTTTTTGTTTCACAAAACTGCTCGAAGAATCAGGTGAAAGGGCAAAAAACAGATTATGTGGGAGTAAAACTTCCAGAACTCTATTTTCCAAGGCGAATTTGGCCTCGAAGATTTTGTTGAAACCGACGACGTCAGTCAGGATCAGATGCAACTTTTCGTTCTGGTCATTTTGCCGGGTGGTAGTGGTCAAACGGAGTTTGTATGACAAAGTTATGGCCGTTTTACTGAGGCACTATGAAATCGACTCTGACTAGGGTTCAGAGTTGTATTCGGATATCTCGAACCCTAAGTAATGACTCACGACTAAGAACACAAGTCTAAACCAGCAACTTGACGTTGACTATGAATTAAAAACTCAGCAATACGACACTGTGATGAAAATGCAATGGCTCGGAGCTCTCGGACAGTGAAGGTGATATGCCCTAGAGGACTACAATTTTTTTGGCTATATCTGGAGTTTTGGGACGATGGCAAAACTAATTGGATACAATGATACCTGATAGGCAATCAATGCTCTGACACCACTTGATGCGCACGGGGGTGCCCGATCTTCCGTCAGGAGGGGATAATCACGATTGTGGAGAACTCGACGTTGACGACCCGGCTTCCAATCAGAACTGATCCGAACCCTGCGATCACTACACCACAGCTCTGTTGGTTATCAACCACGCGCGAACATGGTTGACCTCGCCAAGAAGTCTTATCCCTGCATGCGAATCGAGAACACAAGCAAAAACACAGTAGAAGCAATCTCACAAACGCAAAGGAACGTTTGATTACTTGAAGTGGGGCTCTACAAACTGATGAAATCAGCGAAACTGTGATGGCAGAATAATCTAAGCAAAACCCGCCCTAAACAATGACAGCTACAGAGTATTTATACCTAGGGTTTCTGAGAGTTTCACCCTAAACCTGGGCTTAAGACCCGAAACGAAAACAAGGCCCGAAGTAGCCCAAAACGGTGTCGCAGCACCTGATGAATTATTCTGATAATTCCAATGTCTCTGTATTTATTCATAATGTGGCACTAGATCCATTGGAAAGGTGTCGTTGTTATCTTTCCAACGCATATAAGAACTCTTCAATCGGACTCCGTATGAGAAAGTTATGGCCCATTTATGTAGGTGCTGTCTGCTGAAACCAAACCGAATTCGGAGTGAAGTGGAGTCCAACTTGACTTGGGGTGACGCCTCATCCTCTTGTGGCTGGTCCAGTGGTGCTTCTCCCATATGTGGCGGGTCCAGTGGTGCTTCTCCCATGTTCGTAAGAATCAAAATATCACCATTAAGTAGCATCCCATCCTTAGCCACATAATTATGGATAGCAAGAAATGAACACACCTCATGATTAAGTCGTCGGGCACGAGAACGGGTGATTGGTCCTTGGATGATAGCGTGGGAGATGTCCTCATCAGTTCCTCAATGGTCCTATGGGCCGTGGATGCCTGTCGTGCACCGTCCTCTTCAGTCTTCATGTCAGCACCCTCCATGTTGACACCAGCGTGCTCTACTCCTTGGCTCCTCTGCTCTACTCTACTGCACCTCTAGTATATTCCTTGCCAACTTTCAGTTGTGCTCTGTTTTGTTATGTCTACAAAATTCCTTTTGTATGTATTTAGCATTTGATTTCTCTTGAACTAATGAAACTTGTGGACTAGTGTTATAGCTGAACTATGTATTTAACATTTCTCTTGAGATAAAAGATAATTGGAATGTTTATGGAATATCTGGAGTCTCAATGGTTGTATGGTTAATTGGCTATTTCTTTATGTTCTTGCCATGTATATGGAATGGAATAGATCTTTAATAAAAGCATGTCCCATTGATCCACAGTGTGTTGCGAGTGAAATCTGAAGCATTTTTTTCCAAATATATACCATAACATAACACATGCTGATATGCTTATATTTTGTTCAACTTCAACTCTTTTTCCAGTTTTGGGTAAAGCAATTGAAACACATCGGCCATCTTCAAGTAATGCCAGGAAAAATAGGTATTGAAATGATATATTTGTAGTTTTCTACACTTGCTTCTTAAAGTTTGTAATTTAAAATTTATGTTTTTGTAGGCTGCAGTATCATCTAGCTAGAATTGAAAGTGAACCAAGTGAAAGTTGCAGTGTCAATCCAAATGCTAGTGCAAATGCCAGTGCTGCAACTATAGATGACAATCTTGTAGCACTGAGTGGTGTGGCTACCAAAATCAAGGGCACAAAAGTAAAGAAGAAAACCTCAAAAGTTTTGTTGCACTACACTGAGATGTTCGAGGAAGAAAGGCGAATGACAAGATTATCAGAGTAATGGCAGAATGCAAATACTATAAGAAGGTTCTTGGGGCTGGTAGTATGCAAGGTACGTCACGTTTAATATGGAATCATTATAAGTCAAAATGTACAGTAGATGAGAGTCAGAGACAACTTAATGGCAGAATGCAAATACTGTAAGAAGGTTCTTGGGGCTGGTACTATGCAAGGTACGTCATGTTTAATATGGAATCATTATAAGTCAAAATGTAAAGTAGATGAGAGTCAGAGACAACTTAATTTGACCATATTAGGAGGGAATGTCAGTTTAAATGCTTGATAGTATCACCTTGCAATTATCATGCATAAATATCCATTCAACTTTTTAGAGCATGAATACACAAATGACTATATCAAATCATTGTGCTCCACATTTCCTTTGAAGTGCCACAAGACTACTAGGTCAAGGATAATGGATATTTTTCGCAAAGAGAAGCTGAAGATTTTTGAGAAGTTGGCCTCTCTCACTGTTGATTTAGTTGCACAATGGACGCATGGAATTCTAATCAAAATAAGAGGTACCTTTGTGTCACTTGCCATTTTATTGATAATGAATGGAACATTAAGGAGCATATAATAAATTTATGGCATCTTGAAGGAAGACATACATGAGCAAATTTGAGTGACGCATTCACGGGGGAAATGGCTGGATGGAAGATTGAAAATAATTTATTTGCTTTAACCTTAGATAATGCTTCTTCAAATGATGTTTCTGTGGACATTATCATCTCTACTCTTGAATTCTCTAATCTGCCATGGCAAGTTCTTTCATGTCTGTTGTGCTGCTCATATTATTCATCTCACCGCGAGTGATGGTGTGAGCACAATTTCAGCTATTATAGATAACATTCGTGCATTTTTTTCTTATTGACAAGAGCTCACTTTTGCAACAGGAGATATTTATGAAGCATGCTAATGATATTGGATTATACACAAAGAAGTGTGTTTCTCTAGATGTGTGTACTAGGTGGAACTCAACCTATTTAATGTTAGCAGATTCCATCCATTATAAAAAGGTTTTCCAAAGTCTTGTTACTTCGCATCCAGTGAAGTATCACAAACGTGCTCCTTCCAAAGATGAGATGGAGAAGGCAAGTGTGTTGTGCACGTGTTTGAAGTTATTTTACAATGTAACTTACCGTTTGTTTGGCTCTTACAATCTGACTGCCAACTTGTTCTTTTTGGAATGTAGTGAGATTAACATGTAGCTCATTGAGTGGATTAATGGCAATGATGGAGATGATGAGTAGTATATCCGTACCGTATGTGAGGCAGTATCCGTATACAATACCCTAGATATCTGACGTAGTTGACGTATCCGCAAAGGATTCTAGGAGATAAGGAGACCTCTCGTAGGATACCAGGATAATCCTTAAACTAGGAAGTCTATCCCTACGTTTAAGGATGATCGAGTCCTAGCCGGAGCTTGTGTCAGATATGAAGTGCCTCCTATAAAAGGACTCGATGGCCCTACGAAGAGCAGGATGCAACAAGAAGAACAAAAGTCTTTAGAGATTAAGCCCTAACTGTTCCAGAGCCTTAGTCTACTACGTGACATCCCAGAGAAGATCCATCGCCTCAAGGAAGTTGAGTTCCAGCAGATCAGCCTAAGGAGATTCCCGACTAGGTTTAGATCCCATCTAGACTAGACACTAACAAATCCTTGTATTCTACTCGATATGTAGTATGTACCAACAGGACGTAGGGTTATTATCCTGAGGGAGGCCCGAGCTTGTATAAAATCTTCGTCTTGTGTGAGCCAATGCTGCCTGATAACGTCCCCAGGGGTCCCTACCCTTAAACAAATCTTTCTGATCACGACTACCATAAGATCGACGTTTTACCAATCGTTGACAAATGGCTTTATTGCTACCATGGCAAAAGCTATGAAGTATAAATTTGACAAGTACTGGGACATGAGTAATATTGCTCTAGCAGTTATATGCATGTTAGATCCTTGTTACAAGATGAAGGTGATTGAGTCTTACTACAAAGAGATGTCAGACAACTCTGAAATTAAAAAGATAGCTAAATTTAGAAAGATTGTTCAAGAATTATTTGCTTATGTTTCTCTTTATAACCATTTTGTAGTGGGCAATATGCAAATGCAGCCTACAGCTGAAGCTTCTCAACCCCATGTGGATCTTGGTGATCAGCCAAAAAAGAAAAAGCAAAGTGATTTTCTAAATGATATAATTGAAGTAGAGCAAGATAAGTCTGACTCAGAGAAATATTGCAAAGAGCCTTTATTAAGGTGGCTTGAAGGTGAAAATTTTGACATTCTATCTTAGTGGAAGACCCATGGTTTATCATATCATGTCCTTGTTCTAGTTGCAAGGGATGTATTGGCTATTCTTGCATCAACAGTTGCATCTGAATCTGCGTTTAGTGT